>JARPMJ010006634.1:0-50692 GCA_033366665.1 Phoxinus dragarum
GGTCGCCTACTCTTTTTCCCCATACTAAATAGTAGGGAAGTATGCGGTTTGGAATGCAGCCTGTGTCAGAAGCTTGCGAGACTGCGAACCAGCAGCTCAGTGTGAACCAGTCACGTGACAGGCGTATTCAGTGTGGTGTGGGATCAGTCACATGACAGGCGTATTCAGTGAGTGTGGATCAGTCCACATGACAGCGTAATTCAGGTGTGTGTGGATCAGTCACATGACAGGCGTATTCAGTGTGTGTGAATTAGTCACATGACAGGGCGTATTCAGTGTGTGTGACCCTGTTGCAGTAACGCTGGTATTTGATATCGATAATTAAAAAGGTGAATCTAGTGGGATGCAGGCCTCATCAAACCAGGAGAGAGAGGAGAGGGAGGGAGAGAGAGAGGAGAGAGAGAGAGAGAGAGAGGAGAGAGAGAGAGAGAGAGAGAGGAGAGAGAGAGAGTGATAAGACATTAAGCTGCAGAGGCTTCGACTCAAGCCAACAAAAAAAAAACATTCCAACTGAATTTATAGCACACTGGAAAGAATCAAATAACACTTCAGATTGTTGTAGAGCATGGCACCGCTGATGGATAAAAAAAAGATAGTGTGTGTGTGTGTGTGTGTGTGTGTGTATGTGTGTGTGTGTGTGGTTTATTTGCAAGGCAGTGAATGTGTAAAAAAAGCTTGTTGTTGCATTCATTTGTTCTTTCCTAAAGCATCTTATAAGTTTGTTTTATGATTTGCTTTATGTAAGTCAAGTCAAGTCAAGAATATTTGTATAGCGCTTTTCACAATACAGATTGTATCAAAGCAGCTTCACAGTATTAAATTAAAATAATAATTAAAACGTCCATGTTTGGTAATGCTAATCAATAGTAATATTGATTGATTTCATTAAATTGAATATCCCCAACTGAGCAAGCCAAAGGCAACAGTGGCAAAGAAACGAAAAAACTCCCATCCAGGTGTGACCTCAATGGTGACCTAAAACTCCATCATGGTGACCCAATGGTGACCTAAAACTCCATCAGGTGACCTAATGGAGGAAAAAAAAAAAAACCTTGGGAGAACCCAGGCTCAGTCGGGGCCAGTTCTCCTCTGGCGGTTATGAACTAGAGGTCGGATTTAACTGTAAGATTAAAACATTTATATGAATGCCTGGTTAAAGAGATGCGTCTTTAATCTAGTTTTGAACTGGGAGAGCGAGTCTGAGCAACGAACAGTATCAGGAAGGCTATTCCAGAGATTTGGAGCTAAATGTGAGAATGCTCTCCCTCCTTTGGTGGACTTAGATATCCTAGGTATAACCAAAAGCCTCGAATTAGCGATCTTAAAGAGCGCGATGGATTATAGGGCGATAGAAGATCCGTTAAATAGACTGGAGCTAAGCCGTTTAGGGCTTTATAAGTCAGTAACAATACCTTATAATTAATACGGAACTTTATAGGTAACCAATGTAGTGATGATAAGATCGGTGTTATATGATCATATTTCTTGACCTAGTAAGAACTCTAGCGGCTGCATTTTGGGACTAACTGTAGCTTGTTTATTGAGGATGCAGGACAACCAGCTAACAGAGCATTACAGTAATCTAGTCTCGAGGTCATGAATGCATGAACTAACTTTTCTGCATCAGAAACTGATAGCATATTACGTAGCTTATGCAATGTTATCTAAGGTGGAAAAAATGCCGTTTTTGTAACATATGAAATATGATTTTTAAAAGACAGGTCGCAGTCTAGTATGACACCCAGGTCTTTTACTGTAGAGGATAAGTAGCAGGACATCCTACTATGTTAAAGTTGTATTGTCAGAGGTTTTGTGGGCGGTTTTTTGAACCGATGAGTAGTACCTCCATCTTGTCTGGATTTAATAGAAGAAAATTACGCGTCATCCAATCTTTTATATCTTTAACACACTCTGTCAATTTTGATAATTTAGCGTTTTCATCCGCCGTGATGAAATATATAATTGAGTGTCATCAGCATAACAATGGAAACTAATTCCCATGTTTCCTTATAATATTTCCAAGTGGCAGCATATATATTGAGAATAATAGAGGGCCTAGCACAGATCCCTGCGGCACTCCATAGTTTAATGTAGTAATCAGGTTAAAAGCTAAGCTCTCAGTTCAGACAGTGTAATATGTTACATGAAGGCCAGATCAATAAGGAACAATACCTCAACTATGTTATGTGGCTCTCAGGTACATCGTCCTGAAGCAGAGCATGAGCTCATGTTCAACAAACGCTTCCAGTTATTAGCACATCTGGCTTGAAATGGCTGTTGTTTATTGTGCAAAATGGATAGAGAATAGCCCAGATATCTCTTGCTAGATAACCAATTATTTTTCTAGATAGTTAAAGCTTTGTGTCTTGTTTTCTTTTCATTGTCAATTCATTTCATAAATTACAATACATGCAATTTTTAATTGGGTGCAGCACTTTTACCTACTATTACCAAAAACCCCTGCTTTCCCTTTGGAGGGTCAGCTTGCTTCTGGGTGGAGATGGGTTTTATTTTGACTGAATCTGTTCTCAGTTTTAGCATGAGTCTGCTTCAATGTCACTTGCACTCAGACACTATGGTGGCCCAGTAGTGCACAACAAAACAAAATTTTGTCATGTCGATATACAATGGTTACATACTACATTGAGCAGACAACTTGGTGAACATGTTTTATTCAACATGCGCAGCAGCAGAACAAACTCAAGACCAAGTACGCAAAGTTCGGACTCAGCTGTGTTGTGACCTGATTTTGCTTGTTTCCGTTGTGTTGTTGTTTGATTTTGTTGTGTTGTGGCTTGTTTCCGTTGTGTTGTGACTTGTTTCCGTTGTGTTGTGACTTGCTTCCGTTGTGTTGTTTTATTTTGTTGTGTTGTGGCTTGTTTCCGTTGTGTTGTGGCTAGTTTCCGTTGTGTTGTGGCTTGTTTCCGTTGTGTTGTGACTTGTTTCCGTTGTGTTGTGGTTTGTTTCCGTTGTGTTGTGGTTTGTTTCCGTTGTGTTGTGACTTGTTTCCGTTGTGTTGTGGTTTGTTTCTGTTGTGTTGTGGCTTGTTTCTGTTGTGTTGTGGCTTGTTTCTGTTGTGTTGTGGCTTGTTTCCGTTGTGTTGTGGTTTGTTTCCGTTGTGTTGTTGCTTGTTTCCGTTGTGTTGAGGCTTGTTTCCGTTGTGTTGTGGCTTGTTTCCGTTGTGTTGTGGCTTGTTTCCGTTGTGTTGTGACTTGTTTCCGTTGTGTTGTAGCTTGTTTCCGTTGTGTTGTGGCTTGTTTCCGTTGTGTTGTGGCTTGTTTCCGTTGTGTTATGACTTGTTTCCGTTGTGTTGTGACTTGTTTCCGTTGTGTTGTGGCTTGTTTCCGTTGTGTTGTGGCTTGTTTCCGTTGTGTTGTGGTTTGTTTCCGTTGTGTTGTGGTTTGTTTCCGTTGTGTTGTGGCTTGTTTCCGTTGTGTTGTGGCTTGTTTCCGTTGTGTTGTGGCTTGTTTCCGTTGTGTTGTGACTTGTTTCCATTGTGTTGTGGCTTGTTTCCGTTGTGTTGTGACTTGTTTCCGTTGTGTTGTGGCTTGTTTCCGTTGTGTTGTGGCTTGTTTCCGTTGTGTTGTGGCTTGTTTCCGTTGTGTTGTGGCTTGTTTCCGTTGTTTTGTGACTTGTTTCCGTTGTGTTGTGGCTTGTTTCCGTTGTGTTGTGACTTGTTTCCGTTGTGTTGTGACTTGTTTCCGTTGTGTTGTGGCTTGTTTCCGTTGTGTTGTGGCTTGTTTCCGTTGTGTTGTGGCTTGTTTCTGTTGTGTTGTGACTTGTTTCCATTGTGTTGTGGCTTGTTTCCGTTGTGTTGTGACTTGTTTCCGTTGTATTGTGGCTTGTTTCCGTTGTGTTGTGACTTGTTTCCGTTGTGTTGTGGTTTGTTTCCGTTGTGTTGTGGCTTGTTTCCGTTGTGTTGTGACTTGTTTCCGTTGTGTTGTGGCTTGTTTCCGTTGTGTTGTGGCTTGTTTCCGTTGTGTTGTGGCTTGTTTCCGTTGTGTTGTGGCTTGTTTCCGTTGTGTTGTGGCTTGTTTCCGTTGTGTTGTGACTTGTTTCCGTTGTGTTGTGGCTTGTTTCCGTTGTGTTTTGACTTGTTTCCGTTGTGTTGTGGCTTGTTTCCGTTGTGTTGTGGCTTGTTTCCGTTGTGTTGTGGCTTGTTTCCGTTGTGTTGTGGCTTGTTTCCGTTGTGTTGTGGCTTGTTTCCGTTGTGTTGTGGTTTGTTTCCGTTGTGTTGTGTTTTGTTTCTGTTGTGTTGTGACTTGTTTCCGTTGTGTTTTGTTTCTGTTGTGTTGTGGTTTGTTTCCGTTGTGTTGTGGCTTGTTTCCGTTGTGTTGTGGCTTGTTTCCGTTGTGTTCTGGCTTGTTTCCATTGTGTTGTGGCTTGTTTCCGTTGTGTTGTGACTTGTTTCTGTTGTTTTGTGGCTTGTTTCTGTTGTGTTGTGGCTTGTTTCTGTTGTGTTGTGGCTTGTTTCTGTTGTGTTGTGGCTTGTTTCCGTTGTGTTGTGGTTTGTTTCCGTTGTGTTGTTGCTTGTTTCCGTTGTGTTGTGGCTTGTTTCCGTTGTGTTGTGGCTTGTTTCCATTGTGTTGTTGCTTGTTTCCGTTGTGTTGTGGCTTGTTTCCGTTGTGTTGTGGCTTGTTTCCATTGTGTTGTGGCTTGTTTCCGTTGTGTTGTGACTTGTTTCCGTTGTGTTATGGCTTGTTTCCGTTGTGTTGTGGCTTGTTTCCGTTGTGTTGTGGCTTGTTTCCATTGTGTTGTGGCTTGTTTCCATTGTGTTGTGGCTTGTTTCCGTTGTGTTGTGACTTGTTTCCGTTGTGTTGTGGCTTGTTTCCATTGTGTTGTGGCTTGTTTCCGTTGTGTTGTGACTTGTTTCCGTTGTGTTGTGGCTTGTTTCCGTTGTGTTGTGGCTTGTTTCCGTTGTGTTGTGGCTTGTTTTCGTTGTGTTGTTGCTTGTTTCCGTTGTGTTGTGACTTGTTTCCGTTGTGTTGTGGCTTGTTTCCATTGTGTTGTGGCTTGTTTCCGTTGTGTTGTGACTTGTTTCCGTTGTGTTGTGACTTGTTTCCGTTGTGTTGTGACTTGTTTCCGTTGTGTTGTGGCTAGTTTCCATTGTGTTGTGACTTGCTTCCGTTGTTTTTGATTTTGTTGTGTTGTGGCTTGTTTCCATTGTGTTGTGGCTTGTTTCCGTTGTGTTGTGACTTGTTTCCGTTGTGTTGTGGCTTGTTTCCGTTGTGTTGTGGCTTGTTTCCGTTGTGTTGTGACTTGTTTCCATTGTGTTGTGGCTTGTTTCCGTTGTGTTGTGGTTTGTTTCCGTTGTGTTGTGGCTTGTTTCCGTTGTGTTGTGACTTGTTTCCGTTGTGTTGTGGCTTGTTTCCATTGTGTTGTGGCTTGTTTCCGTTGTGTTGTGACTTGTTTCCGTTGTGTTGTGGCTTGTTTCCATTGTGTTGTGGCTTGTTTCCGTTGTGTTGTGACTTGTTTCCGTTGTGTTGTGGCTTGTTTCCGTTGTGTTGTTGCTTGTTTCCGTTGTGTTGTGACTTGTTTCCGTTGTGTTGTGGCTTGTTTCCATTGTGTTGTGGCTTGTTTCCGTTGTGTTGTGACTTGTTTCCGTTGTGTTGTGGCTTGTTTCCGTTGTGTTGTGGCTTGTTTCCGTTGTGTTGTGACTTGTTTCCATTGTGTTGTGGCTTGTTTCCGTTGTGTTGTGGCTTGTTTCCGTTGTGTTGTGGCTTGTTTCCGTTGTGTTGTGGCTTGTTTCCGTTGTGTTGTGGCTTGTTTCCGTTGTGTTGTGACTTGTTTCCGTTGTGTTGTGGCTTGTTTCCGTTGTGTTGTGGCTTGTTTCCGTTGTGTTGTGGCTTGTTTCCGTTGTGTTGTGGCTTGTTTCCGTTGTGTTGTGGCTTGTTTCCGTTGTGTTGTGACTTGTTTCCGTTGTGTTGTGGCTTGTTTCCGTTGTGTTGTGGCTTGTTTCCATTGTGTTGTGGCTTGTTTCCGTTGTGTTGTGGCTTGTTTCCGTTGTGTTTTGACTTGTTTCTGTTGTGTTGTGGCTTGTTTCCGTTGTGTTGTGGCTTGTTTCCGTTGTGTTGTGGCTTGTTTCCATTGTGTTGTGGCTTGTTTCCGTTGTGTTGTGGCTTGTTTCCGTTGTGTTTTGACTTGTTTCTGTTGTGTTGTGGCTTGTTTCCGTTGTGTTGTGGCTTGTTTCCGTTGTGTTGTGACTTGTTTCCATTGTGTTGTGGCTTGTTTCCGTTGTGTTGTGACTTGTTTCCGTTGTGTTGTGGCTAGTTTCCATTGTGTTGTGACTTGCTTCCGTTGTTTTTGATTTTGTTGTGTTGTGGCTTGTTTCCATTGTGTTGTGGCTTGTTTCCGTTGTGTTGTGACTTGTTTCCGTTGTGTTGTGGCTTGTTTCCGTTGTGTTGTGGCTTGTTTCCGTTGTGTTGTGGCTTGTTTTCGTTGTGTTGTGGCTTGTTTCCGTTGTGTTGTGGCATGTTTCCATTGTGTTGTGGCTTGTTTCCGTTGTGTTGTGACTTGTTTCCGTTGTGTTGTGGCTTGTTTCCGTTGTGTTGTGGCTTGTTTCCGTTGTGTTGTGACTTGTTTCCATTGTGTTGTGGCTTGTTTCCGTTGTGTTGTGGTTTGTTTCCGTTGTGTTGTGGCTTGTTTCCGTTGTGTTGTGACTTGTTTCCGTTGTGTTGTGGCTTGTTTCCATTGTGTTGTGGCTTGTTTCCGTTGTGTTGTGACTTGTTTCCGTTGTGTTGTGGCTTGTTTCCATTGTGTTGTGGCTTGTTTCCGTTGTGTTGTGACTTGTTTCCGTTGTGTTGTGGCTTGTTTCGTTGTGTTGTTGCTTGTTTCCGTTGTGTTGTGACTTGTTTCCGTTGTGTTGTGGCTTGTTTCCATTGTGTTGTGGCTTGTTTCCGTTGTGTTGTGACTTGTTTCCGTTGTGTTGTGGCTTGTTTCCGTTGTGTTGTGGCTTGTTTCCGTTGTGTTGTGACTTGTTTCCGTTGTGTTGTGGCTTGTTTCCGTTGTGTTGTGGCTTGTTTCCGTTGTGTTGTGGCTTGTTTCCGTTGTGTTGTGGCTTGTTTCCGTTGTGTTGTGGCTTGTTTCCGTTGTGTTGTGACTTGTTTCCGTTGTGTTGTGGCTTGTTTCCGTTGTGTTGTGGCTTGTTTCCATTGTGTTGTGGCTTGTTTCCGTTGTGTTGTGGCTTGTTTCCGTTGTGTTTTGACTTGTTTCTGTTGTGTTGTGGCTTGTTTCCGTTGTTTTGTGACTTGTTTCCGTTGTGTTGTGGCTTGTTTCCGTTGTGTTGTGACTTGTTTCCGTTGTGTTGTGACTTGTTTCCGTTGTGTTGTGGCTAGTTTCCGTTGTGTTGTGGCTTGTTTCCGTTGTGTTGTGGCTTGTTTCCGTTGTGTTGTGGCTTGTTTCCGTTGTGTTGTGGCTTGTTTCCGTTGTGTTGTGGCTTGTTTCCGTTGTGTTGTGGCTTGTTTCCGTTGTGTTGTGGCTTGTTTCCGTTGTGTTGTGACTTGTTTCCGTTGTGTTGTGGCTTGTTTCCGTTGTGTTGTGGCTTGTTTCCGTTGTGTTGTGACTTGTTTCCGTTGTGTTGTGACTTGTTTCCGTTGTGTTGTGGCTTGTTTCCGTTGTGTTGTGACTTGTTTCCGTTGTGTTGTGGCTTGTTTCCGTTGTGTTGTGGCTTGTTTCCGTTGTGTTGTGGCTTGTTTCCGTTGTGTTGTGGCTTGTTTCCGTTGTGTTGTGGCTTGTTTCCGTTGTGTTGTGACTTGTTTCCGTTGTGTTGTGGCTTGTTTCCGTTGTGTTGTGGCTTGTTTCCATTGTGTTGTGGCTTGTTTCCGTTGTGTTGTGGCTTGTTTCCGTTGTGTTGTGGCTTGTTTCCGTTGTGTTGTGGCTTGTTTCCATTGTGTTGTGGCTTGTTTCCGTTGTGTTGTGGCTTGTTTCCGTTGTGTTTTGACTTGTTTCTGTTGTGTTGTGGCTTGTTTCCGTTGTTTTGTGACTTGTTTCCATTGTGTTGTGGCTTGTTTCTGTTGTGTTGTGACTTGTTTCCATTGTGTTTTGACTTGTTTCTGTTGTGTTGTTGCTTGTTTCCGTTGTTTTGTGACTTGTTTCCGTTGTGTTGTGGCTTGTTTCCATTGTGTTGTGACTTGTTTCCGTTGTGTTGTGACTTGTTTCCGTTGTGTTGTGGCTAGTTTCCATTGTGTTGTGACTTGCTTCCGTTGTTTTTGATTTTGTTGTGTTGTGGCTTGTTTCCGTTGTGTTGTGAGTGACTTGATTTCGTTGTGTTCTTCTGACTTGATTTCGTTGTGTTGTGAACTGATGTTTTCTTTTTAAAATCTGTTGTGGCTTGTTTCCTTTGTTTTGATTATTTGCTTTTTAAATTCCATTGTGTTATGCACTACTGGGCCACCGTAAGACACAGCATTGCCATGGTAACTCCCATCACATCCTGTTCCCTTCAGCTACATTGTTTCCTGATGCTCACTAGCGTGTTGTGTTGTGTGTGTTCTGCACAGGCACGACGGTGGTTCAGGTGACAGCGACGGATGCTGACGACCCCACTTACGGCAACAGCGCCAGAGTTGTGTACAGCATCATACATGGACACCCTTACTTCTCTGTGGAGCCCAGGACAGGTAACATTACATTTATCTTATAAATATATCTGAATAATTGACATTCAATATTTGTAGAAATGTTGGACTTTTCGTCAAAAAAAAACGTATGTCCTACTTTTATGCTTAATTTTTGGAGCATATGACTTGTTTGATGTGTGTTATATTTTATGTCAGGGGTTGGCAAGCTTTCTGACATAATGAGCCAAGACTCAACGAATTGAAAACAGAGTGCAAGAGTTTAGTTTTTTTTTGGGCAGGTCCATATCCCAAGCTTAAATAGATATTCTACCCAAAAATGTATATTCTCTCATAATTTACTCACTCTCATGCCGTCCAAGATGTATATGACTTTCTGTGAAAAAAAAAACATATTTCACAGATGAAAGAACAATCTCTGTGAGTCCATATAATGCAAGTGTACAGGACTCTCAAAGCTGACACTTCAAAAACCATCCAAACAAACACAACAGGAATTCATACGAGCCCGGTTGATGAATCCTTGTCTTCTGTGTGTGAGAAAATTACTAATATTTTATTGTTTATTTTATTATAAAGAATCGGTGCGCACCTACGATAAGAGGCTATAATTAAATGAGCCGCAGGTACATCGTCAGGATATTTTTTCTGAAGAGCAGTCCTGGGACATCATTAGCACGGCAATGCAGTGCAGCATCTCGTTCCGCTTTTTCAGGGAACAGGGTTACAGTCAAGTAACCCGGAACGTTCCCTTTCAAAAGCTACAATCGGTGCTGTGCTGCTTAGCGCATTGGGAATGAGAATGCCCACGCCGCCGTGCTTGAAGGTGTCTGGACTCCCTACGGTTGTGTAGGTGTGCTCACAAGAACGCAGGAAAGCCCTAGACATTAGCTTGTGATGTCGACTCAAGGACGTGAGAGCCTGGAGTGGCATGAACATCCAAACTATAAAAACGTATGAATGTGTGCGGAGAGGACCAGCCTGCCGCATCACAAACAAACTGCAAGGGGGCACCTCTTGCCAAGGCAGCAGAGGAGGCGACCCCTCGGGTGGAGTGAGCCCTTAGACCCGTTGGCGAAGCTTGGCCGCGCGCCTCATAGGCAAGAGCAATAGCATCCCTGACCCAATGTGACATGGTCTGTTTGGTGGCGGCAGGACCCCTGTTGCTGCCCCCATAACAAACTAACAGTTGCTATGACTTACACCACTGGCTGGTGTGGTGGACGTAGGTCTGAAGAGCATGGACTGGACACAGTCTGTGAGATCTCTCCTGCTCCGGCGTTGTGAATGGCGGAGGGCAGAAGGCCTCAAGAGTGACCGGATGTACAGCCGAGAAAGGTACAGGTAATCAGGATGAGGATGCAAAATCACTTTCACCATTCCTGGGGCAAAGTCTAAGCAGGATGGCGATATTGACCTGAGAGCCTGCATGTCCCCGATTCTTTTTAGAGAGGTTATAGCCATAAGAAAAAACATCTTTAGGGTCAGATGTTTGTCAGACGCTGACTCTGGAAGGTTCAAAGGGGGTCTCAACCAGACCCTCGAGGACTATAGCGAAGTCCCATGAAGGGATCTTGGTTCTTACGGGAGGCCTCAGTCGCCTGGCCCCACAAATGAAGCGAACGAGCAGAGGATGTCTCCCGAGTGGCACCCCGTCAACCAAGGCGTGGCAAGCTGAAAGAGCGACCACATAAACCTTGAGAGTGGCGGTGCATGTGCCTGTTCAAATCCAGAACTGAAGCAATCCTGCAGTTGACCGGATCTGCATTATGTACAAACACACCACCTTTCAAAAACACCTAATTTGTTGGCATAACTCTTTCTAGTGGAGGAGGCCCTAGTACTTAGATTTGTCTCAATAACGGCAGGCGAAAGCCCAGTGTCCCTTAGTTATTACCCATCAGGGGCCAAACATGAAGGTTCCACAGGTCGGGCCTGGGATGGAATATATTGCCGTCCGCCTGAGAAGAAGGTCCCTCCTCTCCGGAATCGCACATGGCGAGCCGTCGAGGAGAGCTATTATCTCCAAGAACCATACTCTGTTCAGCCAACGCACCGCTATCAGTAAGAGGCAAGACCCTTGTTGGCGAACTCTGGCTAGAACTCCTGGGAGCAGAGAAACTGGAGGAAACGCATACAGGCGCATTGTGGGCCATGTGTGCACCATCGCATCCCGGTGACTCAGAGATAAGAAGAGGGGACATTGTGCTGTCTGATGGAGGAGCAAAGAGGTCCACCTCCGCTTTATAAAATCTGGTCCATATCTTTTTCACTACTTCTGGGTGGAATTCCATTTCCCCATCTGTAATTTCTGTCTGGACAGTAAATCCAGTCCCACATTCAGATGCCCTGGAAATGTACACTGCCCTGAGTGACAGGAACTTCTCCTCGACCCAGAGAAAATGTGCCTCGCTATTCTGTTTAGATTGCGTGAGAGCAGACCTCCCTGGTGATTTATGTAAGAGACTGACACTGTGTTGTCCCCCCCGCACTAGGACATGACAGCCTCTCAACTGAGGGAGAAAGTATTTCAGGGCCAGAAATACATATTCCATCAACTTGAGGCAATTGATTTGCTAGTCAAGATGATGCGTCCCTAAATCCCTTGGGCTGGACGATCACTTAAGACCGCTACCCAGCCCGACAGGGAGGCTTCTGTCATTAGCATTCTGCGACGGCAAGACGCACCAAGAGTGGGACCCAATGTGATGAACAGGGGTCTGAACCACGTAGAAAGGGAACGAAGCGATAGCACGTAACCCTTACCATAAACTTGGATTTTAGAAAGAACACGAAGCACTCAGCACGTGCTCTTGCCTCTCTTTGCCCTTGGGGATTTTGAGCCTCAACTGAAGTGGTCTCATGTGCAAAAGGCCCAGAGGGATCCCTGTGGACGCAGCTGCCATGAGACCTATCCTGACCTAGCCAGATGTTGCTTTAGGGTGTTTAAAATGGTCATGACAAGCAGGGGACAGTTGTGCCCCCGATGGTGACAGAGTCCCATTTAAGCCCCAAGCATGTTACCCTCTGGGGAGGAGAGTGAACGATCTTCTTGGCATTGCAACTCAAACCCATAGAGAGAAGATGAGCGTGGATCGATCTCGATGTCGAAGCGCAAGCTCTTGAGACTGGGCCAGAATCAGTCAATCGTCTATGTAACACGGCTAGGTCGAATGGAACAACCCGATATTGGTAAGCTTCACCCCCAAAAGCAAACCTCGGGAACTTCCTGTGTTGTGGCAAAATTTATATGTGAAAATATTCATCTTTAAGATCGACCGTGAAGATCCAATCGTGATGTTGAATTTGCAACACGATCTACTTGATAGTTAGCATCTTGAACTTGAGCATTCTGACGGAACTGTTCTAAAAACGGACGCAGTCCCCCATTTCTTTCTTGTGACAGCAGATGCGCTTACTTCTGTTTCATGGTAGTGGGAACCACACCGTTAAAACGAGGAGGGCAACGCATTCCTTTTTACTGTCTTTAGGACACAAAAAGAGATACTCGGCAGTAGCTTTCACACTGCCAAAGTCTCTTTAAAGGGTACCAAATTTAATACTTCGAATTGGGGGAATGAAAAATGTTCTGTGTCCTGGGCGATGACAGGAAATAACAGAACCTTCAACATTTCGCTGGAAACCGCTGCCCCCTGAATCACCAAAGGTGGCAGGGATGTAACAGTGGTTTCGTGAGGGTGTCAGGTAGGAGCTGATTGATGTATTTAAAATGCCCCGTCCAGAAGGGACACACCCCCACAGACCTGGGACAAAAAAACTCACCGACCGAGGCTATATTACTGCCGGTCGATACCATCGACGTGTTTACACACTATATTCACAGCGGGTCACAATTAAACGTAAAGACGTTCCCAATGCGCTAAGCAGCGCAGCATCGATTGTAGCTTTTGAAAGGGAACTAGAACAAAGAATGAGGAGAGTTTAGAATTGCTTTTTGATTGTTTGGATTTATTTTCAACAAAACATAAACCAAAGATACATAATAAAAGCACATTAGTGAACACTAACTGTGAGGGTGATCTCTCTCTCTCTCTCTCTCTCTCTCTCTCTCTCTCTCTCTGTCTGTCTCTCTCTCTCTCTCTCTCTCATACCTGCTACAGTCTCATTACCCAGCATCCTACTGTGCTCCAGCTGCCACCTGCAAAGCACTCTGGGTATGAATCTCAGACAGGAGGCTGTAGGTCTGCTTGTTAGTTTTCTCTTTCCTGAGGGGAGAGGAACGTGTCGACCTGTCTCATTATTCTCTGATGCCTGTGGTGTTAACCGACACGTGTGCATGTTATTTGCTGCTATATCTGATGCATTGTTCATCTGTCATGAGCTTTTTCCTTTTGATTCAGCTGAGGTCCCACATCTGAGGAGTTTTATAATGTTCCTGAGGCATGGGTAGATGTGACACAAACGCAGCATATGTGTTGCTTTTTTAGTTATTGGACTGGCTTTTTTCTCTCCTTTTTAAGCAAACCAGGGCCATATGAGCTTCATCTTGGGCCAGACGTACATGGTGCTGTTCTGACAGTCGAGATGTTGTGAGCCTCCACACAAACAGTCACAACATCTGCGCTATTAGAATCTTGCACAGTTATTTTGCACAGTTAGGTGTCTATTTGACTAAAGAGGACCTATTATGCCCTTTTCCAAAGTCTTGCTGTAGTTCAGGCTCGACTAGAACAGGTTCTCCTGCTTGAATGTTGATTATTCTCCTCATATTCTCCATTGTTGTGGCTCCTCTCTTCCCAGTCTGTCAGTAACGCTCTGTTTACTTCCTGTCTCTATGAAGCCCCTCCTTCTGAAAAGCACACTGTGCTCTGATTGGTCGGCTGGAGCAGTGTGTTGTGATTGGTCGAGCGCTTCGAGTGTGTTTGGGAAATGTCCCGCCCCTTACCATAACCGGCAGTTTAACACACTACTAACTAACTCAACCAGGCCCCGCCCCTTTATTCTGCTTATGAATTATTATTATAATTAGAAATATTGTGACGTGTTCATCCCGGAAGAAACTCAAGACTACAATGGAGGCGTTTCAGGAGTTCAGAAATATATAATATAATATATAGAATATCTAGAGCTTTTTAATGCTCAAACAGCAACATGACGCACTAAAGAAAGATGAACAAAAAAGCAGAATACAACCCATTTAAGTTAAGAAATTAATTTCATTTGTTATGTAGCCTGCTGAAATTGTGGCAAAACATGTGAGTTCACTTTCAGATCAACTGCACTTTAGACATAATCAATACAATATCCCATTACTGACACCATCTTATCACTCATTCATAACGTCTGAAGTTAATATTGAGCAAAATACAGAGTCAAAAGATGTGGCCACATTTACCATGGCTTGGTGGGATTTTTGCCATCTAAATTTGGCAAAATTGTGATTCTTTTACCAGGCATTTAAATTTGAAAATACAATTTCTAAAAAAATGTAGTGCATACGTGCATGTGGTGGTATAGACATTAACATTGAAATGTTTAATATTTTTGGTCTCAATCAATTATTACAGTTCCTATTCCTATACTATATTGCAGTATAGTATAATACAGTGGTTCACAGCTTTGTGCGCAATTGATGTATATATGTCAATTACCCTGCCTCATTGTATGGTGTATTTAATACTTTATTATTTCGTTTATTTCGACGAAAAGCCTTTTATTAGTGATGCAACTGTTAAATACATAACACACACACACACACACACACACACACACACACACACACACACACACATATTTAAAAAATCAGTCTGTCTGATCACAATGTCTGATTATTTTCTCGTTTGCAGCTAAACGAAAAGTAAAATATTAGTTGGGGTCTTAATTATTCAAACATCTTGACCTGTACATTTTATTAAGAAACTATAAATATACAACTTCCAATGGAATAATCTGGCACTGTAAAATAAGACATTTGTGAATTTAAAATTGTATATATATCGTCACAATCACAAGTTCAACCTTCCTGTTTGTTTTCACGTATTCCCTTGGCTCTGCGCACCTGATGCAAAAGGATTTTTTGTCTACTTGGAGCGCAACAATTTATTCTAGTTTACATTTACTTAAGTACATCTTTGAAGAAAAAAAACTTTTATGAGTACATTTAAAGGTGAGTCATTTCTGTCTTACTCGGGTAGCTTTCTAATGACAAAATATACTTGAATGTATGAATGACACATTTATTTAGCACTTTCATATGTTATAGTATATACAAATATACTTACTGTATATATAATTACTTCGTTACATTAGGCAACGTTTCTTTATTCTTAATGCACATGCACAGTCTCCTTTGACTGGAGCGAATGATCACCCTATTGAGTCGATTCTTTTCAAAGATCAAACATTTGGCAAAACTCATGCGAGGACATAATAGGGACAAAACATCACTAATGTAATACATGCTTCATTGACTTCATTATCATCTTGCCTGTTCTGAGTCAGATGCGAAGTAACTAGTAAATTGCTACTTGTATAGTCTTTTCATTGGATACCTTGTCATTCTTACTCAAATAATTATTAACATTATCACTTTCCCTTCTACTTGCATTATTCTTCTACATTACATTATTTCTATAAGCACTTGTACCTTAACTCAAGTATATTTGTTGGTTAGTTTACCCTCCTCTGGTGATTTGTACACATTATACCCATAAAAACAATAATACAAAAAACACATAACTTTTTAAAAATCTACCAGTCAGTGGAAAGCACCTTGACCAAATGGATTCTCAGCCCAGTTTTATAAAAACCTTCTGTAGAGAATTCTCTAAACCATATTTCAGCAATACATATTTTTATTATTTTATTTTATACATACTTAAATTTTACGAAAATATCAATCCATTATTGGTTTATGTAGGAGCACCACAATTGTTCAAACAGCATCACAACAGAATGGCAAACAAATTCACGCTGTGGTTGATTTATGTAATCAAGGTATGGGTTAGATTGAAACATGTTTTTCTTTGCACATCAGTGTATATTTCTAGAGACTAAATAAAGGCCATGTGTCCCTCAGGCATTATACGGACAGCCCTGCCCAACATGGACCGAGAGACGCGTGACCAGTACGTGCTGGTCATTCAGGCCAAGGACATGGTGGGTCAGATGGGAGGACTGTCCGGCAGCACCTCTGTGACGGTCACACTCACCGACGTCAATGACAACCCTCCACGCTTCTCTCACAGTAAGAGCAAAACATGTCTGACATCCTGACCTCTGATCACGGAGGACATTTGCTGATTTTAGAAGAATGCGGTTTTACAGATGCTAGAAACTTGGCTTACAAATGAAAGATTGGAATCAAAGAGCACACCCAGGTTCCTAACCGACGACGAAGACTTGATAGAGCAGCCATCACGTGTTAGACAGTAATCTAGGTTATTACGTGAGCAAGTTTTTGGTCTAATAATTAGAATCTCTGTTTGTTTTTTTTTCAGAATTACTGTAATTAGCAAGGCAAGGCAAGGCAAGTTTATTTATATAGCACATTTCATACACAGTGGTAATTCAAAGTGCTTTACATAGAATAAATTAAAATAATCAAAAGAAATAACAATAATTAAAAAAAAAAGAACAATTTAATTATTAAAATAATTAAAATAAGAATAACTGGATGTGAATGTGATACTGTAGGAGCAAACCTGATCTCTTCTGGATGCTGGTTCTGGTTCCAGCATAATAGCTAAAAGCGGACTCTCCTTGCTTTGAGTGAACCCTTGGTGTTTCCAGCTGATGTGATCCTAATGATCTGAGTGATCTGTTGGGTTTATATTCAGTGAGCATATCTGCAATGTATTGAGGACCTAGGCCATTACATGATTTATATACCAGTAATAATACTTTAAAATCAATCCTACATGTAACTGGGAGCCAGTGTAAAGACCTGAGGACTGGTGTGATGTGTTCATATTTTCTGGTTCTGCTCAGGATCCTGGCGGCAGCGTTCTGTACGAGCTGCAACTGTCTTATGGTCTTTTTGGGAAGGCCAGTAAGGAGTCCATTACAGTAATCCACCCTGCTGGTGATGAAAGCATGCACAAGTTTCTCTAAGTCTTGACTGGAAACAAAGCATCTAATTCCTGCAATATTTTTTAGATGATAGTATGCTGATTTAGTTATTGCTTTGACATGACTACTGAAGCTAAGGTCTGACTCTAGAGAGACACCAATATTTCTGACCTGATGTTTAGTTGTTTGACCTCTAGAGTGAAGGTATGCGTTCACCTTGAGAACTTGTTTCCAAACGCAATGACTTCAGTTTTGTCTTTGTTTAACTGAAGAAAGTTTTGGCACATCCAACTGTTTACTTCATCAATGCATTGGAACAGGGAGTCAATGGGGCTGTAATCGTTAGGCGATAGGGCTATGTAGATCTGTGTGTCGTCTGCATAGCTGTGGTAAGAGATTTGGTTCCTTCTCATTATTTGGCTCATTGGGAGCATGTACAGGTTGAATAAGAGTGGCGCAAGAATTGAGAATTGGATGACTAGGAAGTTACTAGTCATCCAATTTCTTATATCAGCTATGCATTCCGTAAAGTTTGTGGATTGGTAAGTTTCGTCGGGGCGTGAAGAAATATAGAGCTGAGTATCGTCGGCATAACAGTGAAAGCTAATTCCATGTTTCCTAATGATATCTCCTAATGGTAGCATATACAGAGTGAACAGCAGCGGTCCTAGTACTGAGCCTTTTGGTACGCCATACGGAACTTGTGATTGATAAGACATCTCTTAATTTACTGCTACAAACTGATAACGGTCAGATAAGTAGGAATTAAACCATTCTAATGACATTCCACTAATGCCAACATCATTTTCGAGTCTATTCAAAAGAATGTTGTGGTCGATGGTATCAAATGCAGCACTAAAATCCAGTAACACTAATAGGGAGATACAACCACGATCGGATGATAATGAGAGCTAACGAGAGCTGTCTCAGTACTATGATACGGTCTAAATCCTGACTAGTAATCCTCGCAGATTCCATTTCTTTCTAAAAAAGAACATACTGACTTTTCTAATATTTTGGACAGAAAGGGTAGATTCGAGATCCGGACTAATTCTATAGGATCAAGGCAACAATAGGATAAACTCTTATAATAAAAAAGCTGTCTACATTGCAAGCATGTCATTGTGGAGCCTAGTTCATCTTTTTGAAAAGTAAACAGACACACATTAACAGAATTTACGCTTTAAATGTGTTCCTAGTAAAACAAATTATTCTCTATGCATTAACCAAGTAACAGTAACAATCAAAATTTAGTCAGTAATTGTACATACAATTGCTTTGTAGCACGGTACTCAAAACACTGGTCATTTATCATTATTTTCTGGGAAGACACTCCTTCTTTGTTTGCTCATTGTCGTAAAAGCCAGGTTAATAAGCATCAGTTAAAATGTACTTTTCCCACCCACCAAGAGTAGAAAATTGTGCATTGAGAGCATTAAAGCTGTGCTCAAGCGTTCAGTGCAGTCAAGCTCATTTAATAGAGCTAACTGAGGCGCTTCGGTTGCAGTGTAGGGTTTAACAAGTATTCCAGATCAGATCCTGATAGTCTGCTGTGTCTTCCTCCAGTTCGTACTGTACCGTATCACACACAACCGGCGTGTTGAATTGAATTGTGATACTAATTCAAGTAAAAGCAACAAATCTTTTGATCAAATATTTGTGATATTTCAGTTTTTGTTTGCTAGTGTCTGTTGCATGTTCAGCTACTCAAATGCCTCATTGAATACTACACTGATTGTTCTACACATTAGCTAATGTTTTGTTGGGGTGGTGAGGAATGTCTGAAATAATGACTCTGTCTGTAATCTTTTTAAAAGGCTGTTAGTAGGTGTCTTTAACCCTCTGGGGTCGTCAAACGTGCCAGCGCGTTTTGCTCAATTTTTTTTCCACATAGCAGCAAAATAGACTTTAAATACTCCGTCATTTTTGATCCTACAGACTTAAGAAATATGAAAAAAATAATTGTTAAATGTCTACTTTTTTATGTGTCCACATACAATCGAAATAAAACGTGCTTTTGTAAAATAAAGAAATTAAACAGGCTGTGCTTTCTGCCTCTCCGTCTCCGTGAATTTTTTTTCTGGTGCACGTCTCTAAACCTAAACAAAACTCAGCAAATACTATTCACCCAGGCATGAGCAATATATCTTCATAATCATTTAAGTGTGTAATTTTAACTACTCAGGGTCCATACGTACTCCCTTAGACAAAATGATACCCTAGGAAAGGAACAGACTATGCATGAAACCCGCATTTCACCGCCTTGACAAAAGCCCATTCTCTAGCAACCTCTGAAGCACTCGCAGGACGTGCTGCACATGTTCCTGGAGAGAAGAAGGAAAAAACAATATGTCATCCAGGTAGACATATATGAACTGGTCGACCATATCTCGCAGCACGTCGTTGATGAGAGCCTGGAAGACAGCTGGGGAGTTGGACAAACCGAAAGGCATGACCAAGTATTCAAAGTGACCCCTGGGGGTGTTAAAAGCAGTCTTCCATTCATCCCCTCTCCTTATGCGGACCAAATGATAAGCATTACGTAAGTCCAATTTCGTGAAGAATGGCGCTCCCTGCAACCTCTTGAAAGCTGAAGACATCAACGGCAAAGGATAAGTATTCTTCACCGTGATGCTTTTCAGCCCCCGGTAATCAATACAAGGTCGCAGAGAACCATTTTCTTCCCCACAAAAAAGAACCTGGAGAAGAGGAGGGGTGGATGAATCTTGTTGCTACAGAGAATCAGAAATATATTTCTCCATGGCCTCCGTTTCTGTAGCAGAAAGCGAATATAACTTGCCCTTGGGTGGAGATCTGCCTGGCAGTAAGTCTATGACACAGTCATAGGGACGATGCGGAGGAAGGGAAGCACCTCACGACTTACTAAACACCTCCTTCAGGTCGTGGTACTCTGCGGGCACGTTAGACAAATCCACTGCTTCCTCCTGAAAGCCAGAAACAGAAACAGATGGATAGGCAGACACTAGACATGATTCATGACAATTCTTGCTCCACTCCATTATGGATTTCCGGAGCCAGTCCACTTTAGGGTTGTGTTGGGTCATCCAGGGGTGGCCGAGTACAATGGGTGCAAGAGGGGAGTCCATGACGTAAAATGAAAGTGTCTCTGTGTGGTTGCCAGACATGATGAGAGTGACCGGTCCAGTGGTGAGTGAAATAGTAGGGAGTTCTTGACCATTGAGAGCATGGACGGAAATCTTGTGTGTGAGTGGCTGAAGGGGAATTTGAAGCTTGTGTGCGAATGTGCAGTCCATGAAATTACCTTCAGCCCCGGAATCCAGTAGTGCTGATCCTGAATCACATGTAGCCTATAGCAGCCTGCGGTTAGGAACATTCTTCTGTTTATGATATATCATACAGCTAGACTTATAATAAAAATACATTTCCAAGCAATAGCCTATATTCACATCATATCCGGGAGTTAAGTCAGTAATTTCGAGTAAAATCACAGGCTTCGGTTATCCTGTGCGAATACGCCACACCAAATTCAGATGTGCGTGGGTAATTTCTAAATCACACGAGGTCCCCAGATAATACTAATCCCGTGCGAATAGAAACTTACTTACTTTTGATTTTTTTGTATAATCAAACAATAAATACAAACCAGGACAATAAATAATGCAATGTAATTTTGTTGTATTAAATTATTAATATTGTATTACTACAAAGAAATATTACAATGATATTGTCAGTTATGTTCAGTTTGTTTAGTTTCCATGGACTTTTAGTTTGTATTCTCTAGTCACATGTGTTCCTTGCTTGATTTTCCCGCCATTCATCTGTTACTATGGACACTAACTCTATCATCACAACTGTTCATCTTTTAGTTAATCACCATGTGTTTTTAAGTTTCTCTACGTTACATTTAGTGTGTGTTATTTGTATTACCCTCATTAAACTTCATATTGGAACTTGGTTCTTCATCTTCGTCTGCCTTCCTACAACTTCCTGTGACATACATCATTAGGCTAAACATATAGTTAAGTGGATTGCAGGAAAAGTGCTTAATTGTAATGAAACAAATACAAAATCGTAATGATCCGAAAATGAATGCAAATTAATTGATTTGCTTCATTTTTATCAAGAAAAATCACATTTCTAATTCCTGTCCTTTGATGTATGACCTGGACATTGGCAGGTTCATAACAGGTTTGAGTGAGTTGAGAGTATTAATGTTAGACATCTCTCTGCCTCTAGAGTCGTATGAGTTCTCAGTGCCGGAATCTCTGCCCGTCTCATCAGTGGTGGCCAAACTGAAAGCCTCAGACGCTGACATCGGCTTCAATGCGGAGATGGACTACCGCATACTAGCTGGAGATGCAGCCGGTGTGTTCAGCGTCACCACAGACGAGCAGACTCAGGAGGGCGTCATCTTTCTGCAGCGGGTGAGATCACACTGGCCTTCACTGGGAAACACTGACGTTTGGAGTCAACATTCAATTAGATTGTTGTTCTTTGTTAATATATCTGTAGTCAACGGATTATGGTGGTATGCAGGGTTCATCACTTCTGGGTCTGGAGAAACAAATACAAACTTACATTTACATTTGATAATTTAGCAGACGCTTTTATCCATAGGAGGAGAGGAGGGCAATAGAAACATCAGACCAACAAGAGGGCAACAGTATACAAGTGCTGTTAGTATATAAGTCTCAGTTAGTCTAGCACAGTACACATAGCAAGGTGTTTGTTTTTTTTGACGACTTAATGCTTATTCAGAGAAATAAGTATTCTTAATAACAAATATTTGTATTACACCGGTTTACACAAATTCAGCTGTTAACATAAATGCATTCCTAATAGTTCTGTCTATTTCCATCATGTTTGACTCCATGTGTTTCTCACAGACAAGTTCTGTCTCTGGCCCAGTGAGGCAGAAAACCATTACAGACACATTTGCAACCATTCCAGATCGATAAGGAGCTTCTGCACACTTCAGGGCCTTGTCTGCATGTTCCAGATTGTGAGGACCATCTTGCAGGAGATCTGCATCCCACAACACTTTGTGTTCAAGACTGTCAAAGTGGATTCTGGCTCTTTTCCGGCTTCACTGACACCCAGCACATAACACACACAAACTGAGTCGCATCAAATATGGTAAACGGAAGTCAAATGAAGTCAAGTCACCTTTATTTATATAGCGCTTTTTACAATACAGATTGTATCAAAGCAGCTTCACAGTGATAACATGAAAATAATACAAAAAACAATTTCATCATCGTCCACCTTAAGGCAGATCTATAATATTGTTGAATATTAAATGTCCCCAACTAAGCAAGCCAGAAGGTAAGGCAACAGCGGCAAGGAACCAAAACTCCATCAGGGACAGAATGGAGAAAACACCTCGGGAGAACCCAGGCTCAGTCGGGGCCAGTTCTCCTCCGGCCAATGAGTGAACAGTGTATGATTATGATTCAGGAGCATTACAGATCAGAAGTTCAGAATGAAGCTCAACTGTATTCCCTTGATGTGCCGGAAAAAGCTGCATCAGTTATGGTGTCATGCAAATATGTTTGAGCTTCCATTGAGCATATTTGATGTACTTGGATATGGATTGATCCATTTCTATATTTCAGACAAAAGTCTAAATTAAATCTGTTAAAAATTTTGGATAAGCATATTTGCTTTCAAAATGTCTGGGAGGAGGAATTTACTGAGGAAAATAATTTGAACTGGATGGTTTGTGTAAATGCAGTTATTTTGTCGTGTGGACTGTGTATATGTATAGGACATATATAGATCCACTCTCCTGCAGAGTTTACCTCTCACCCGAATCTAGCACACCTGCCTGTAACTTCCTGGCAATCCCGAAGACCTTGATTAGCTTGTGAATCTCAGGGGCCGGAGTTGAGGACCCTTGGTGTAGGAGAAGTAGAGACGTGGATCTAGTGGAGCCCAACCCTGCTTCTGGAGACCCCAGCACTGCTCACATTAGATGTCTTGGGAGTGAGAATGGTTGTGTTTAAGCAGATCATGTTTGTGGTGTAAAAAAACAAAACAAAAACAAAGCGCAACTTCAAGACCTTAAATGTGTGTGTGTCAGACATGCAGAATGTGTAGTGTTGTGCTCCAGGAACCACTATATCACACACCCTGCACGGACACCGGAATTAATACATCAATTATCTCAGTCATTTTGATTGGGGTCATTATTGCAATAGGGGTTTGGGTTGAGTGAGACAAGGAACACTGTTACTATATGGGCAATATTGTGAAGAGCTGAGCACATGCACACACACACACCTGCAGGCTTCTGTGTCTTTGGGCGTATAGACACTGACTCGCACATCTCCACAGAGTCCACTACTGACCGAACCGACTGGCTTTGTTCAGTTTCACCAACTTGTTCTGTTCTTCATTGTTGTTGTTTTTCCATTGCATTTTTGTCTTACCTTCCGGTAAAAAAAGAAAAAAAGGAAGCATCCTAGAAATAAGATAAATGTTCTTAAGCAGAAACATTGTGTAAGATGAGTTCAATATATACTATATCTATATTTTCATTTAAATATAGTATACTGTTACCTCATTCAATTTCTGTAATAAATTCGCATTGTAATTTACTTGTGGCACTGCCACAAATGTCAAGTCCAGTCACCTTCATTTATACAGCGCTTTTAACAGTATAGAGTTTCACAGCAGCTTTACAGAGATAACAGGAGATTACAGTAACAGAGAGTGTTGGCTTTACAGCAGCTCGAGAATAAAGTTATTTTTGATTGATTCACTTTCGTTGCAAAGATTATTAGTTATTAACTTAGGGGCCGCAAACATGACACCGATCTAATAGAAAACCTTTAATGCGATCCGAAAATGTATAATACAGAATTATTTATCGCTTCCGCATAGCCATGTGAACTGGAATTATTTTGATGATGTTGTATCTGATCTGTACAGATGTAAAGGGGAGATACTATGAGATGTGTGTTTTAACCACGAATGTGTGTATTAGAGTTTCAACTGATGTTACATGTTTCCTTGTCCATTGTAACTTCTCTAAAGTATGTGTGTGTTTGTCTCTCTCTCTCTCTCTCTCTCTCTCTCTCTTTCTTTTTCTTTTCTTTTTTTTTGGGGTGATTATTTTTAGGTTTGGTTTATTTATTTAGGTGGGAGGGTAAGGAGGTGTTAAACTTTCTAGGGCGTCTGCTCCCAGTTTTGTACTGGGAGCATGGCTGGCCCAGGGAGCGGCGGGAGTTTTGATTTTTTGACGCGCCGTCACGGTGTAAAAATAGACTCAGCGGTTAGTATAGAAGATTGTAGCTTGCTGTTGGAGAAGTGATCGGGCCGGAGAACATTCTGTCTGCGTCTCGCATGAACAGCGCTATTGTTGTGTTTGCAAAGACAATTGATTTCGTGAACCAGTTGGTAGAAATTGGAGTAGTGCTTAATGGAATTTTTACCCAAGTGCTCCCTCTTTCTACTCTTTCGAAAAAAGTGACTCTTTCTAATGTGCCGCCTTTTATTTCAAACGAAATTTTGACCAGAATGCTCTCTCGTTATGGCAAATTGGTTTCCCCTATAAAAATGATTCCAATAGGGTGCAAGTCACCACTTTTGAAGCATATTGTGTCATTTAGGCGTTATGTCTATATGGTTCTTCAGGACAACCTGGACGAATTAGATCTGTCTTTAAATTTTCATCATGATGAGTTTAATTATGTCATTTTCATCACAACAAATACTATGAAATGTTTCGGTTGTGGTGAAACAGGGCATCTTATCCACGCTTGCCCAGTTAAACTGAATAAGACCGATAGGAATCCTCCGCCGATTGATGGGGAAAATAACGGTGTTCGTGACGAGGAAATGCAGAATGTTGCCGCTGTATTACCTACGGATGCTGAGGTGCCTGGAACTAGTATGGCTCAAAAAGTAGTAACAGACGTTGAAAGAGTAACCGAGGTAGTGCTGGCAGATAAGACTGTTGAAGGGAAGAGTGTAGGGGCCGCTGAGGCGGAGAAAGATGAAGTATCCGCGGTGAGTGATCAGGTAGCAGGTCAGGAGAACGAGTCGCAGAACAGCGACGGCTCGGCCACTGCAGTTGAGCAGCTTTTAGCCGGTGTAGAGGAGGATCACTGTTCTGTGATTAATTTTGAAGATGGTGCTTTTAAAACACCTCAAAAGAGAAGACTAAAACAACGTCATGATGTTGGTAAACAAGCGAAAATTATGGATGATTGTGACATGAGTCAGAGTCAGACTGATACAGAGAGTGAAAGCGATTTTTCTGAATGCAGTGTTTCATGCAGTTTACCTCAGAGTGGATTTTCCAGTCGGTCTTACAGTGCAGAAGATATTAAATCTTTTCTTAAAGTGACAAAAAATGCGAGAAAAGTTCGTGTTGAAGAATATTTCCCCGATGTGTTACAGTTTATTGAAAAAGCAAAGGCTTTTAAGACTGATGGAGGGTTCACTAACCAGGAAGTGTATCGTCGGAAGAAAATTCTTGCAAAACTTAATACACAACCTGGACTCAATGTTAGTAATGATAAAACGTAACTATTATCATCCTCTGTGTGGTTTCGTTTGGTTGTGCCTGCTATGGTTATCTCTCTTCACATTTATGGGAGACATTTGCTTTTCTTCTTTAAATATAAATGGGGCAAGAGATATAAGGAAAAGATTTAAATTATTTGAAACAATAAAACAGAAGAAAATTTATGTTTTGTTTGCTCAAGAAACACATACGGATGTATTAAATTCTTCCGATTGGGCAAGAGAATTTGATGGTTTATCTGTTTTAAGTCATTTGACCACAAACAGTGGGGGAGTTGCCATTTTATTCTCTAAGAATTGTATTCCTTGTTCTTATCAGGCAGATGAAATTATAAAAGGTAGACTTTTAAAAGTTACAGCTTGCTTTGAAAATCGTTCTTTTGTTTTTATTTGTGTGTATGTCCCAAATAATGCATTGGAAAGAATGATTTTTCTTGATATACTGAGTGATGTTTTATGTAATTGCAATCCTGAGGATTTATTATTTCTAGGAGGGGATTTTAATTGCACTGAGCATATTTTAGATAGGAATCATGTGGAACCGCATATGCTTTCACGAAAGCGGCTCGTTCAGTTATTGAAATCACATGAGATTGTTGATGTTTGGAGAAATTTTCACGGTAATCAGAAGCAATACACATGGACTCATGCTTATGATAACTTAATTTATTTAGCAAGGTTGGATAGGTTTTATGGTTTCAAACAC
Organism: Phoxinus dragarum; assembly: GCA_033366665.1. NCBI lineage: Eukaryota > Metazoa > Chordata > Actinopteri > Cypriniformes > Leuciscidae > Phoxinus > Phoxinus dragarum. The sequence continues at coordinate 25,828 of JARPMJ010006634.1, forward strand.
CAGCTTAGTTTTTCAGAAGCTGTTCAATTGTTCCAGTAAGCTTTTCTGATCATTGCTTGATACAGTGTGTTGTGTCTTTGAGCTCCATTAAGTCAAAAAGTGCTTACTGGCATTTTAATAATAATTTACTATGTGATAACCATTTTAAAGATATTTTTAAGGATTTTTGGAATATTTTTAGAAAAACGAAATCTTCTTTCAAGTCCTTACAGCAGTGGTGGGACATTGCAAAAGTACAAATTAAACAGTTATGCCAACAATATACTTGCAACTTCACAAGAGACATAACCTGTTCAATGAAAACGATAGAGAAAGAATTAATAGAACTTCAGGGGATTGCTGATAGTACAGGAAATTTTACCCATTACGAAACTTTTAATAAAAAGAAAAATTGGTAACACTTTACAATAAGGTTAATTTATTAAACATTATTTAATGTATTAACTAACATGAACAATACATTTGTTACAGTATTTATGAATCTTTGTTAATGTTAGTTAATATGAATAAAGCTGTTCATTGTTTGTTCATGTTAGTTCACAGTGCATTAACTCATGTTAACAAGATTTTAATAAAGTATTAGTAAATGTCGAAATTAACATTAACAAAGATGAATAAATGCTGTATAAGTGCAGTTCATTATTAGTTAACGTTAACTAATGTAGTTAACTAATGTTAACTAATGAACCTTATTGTAAAGTGTTACCGAAAAATTCGTTAGTGGAACTTCTAGACACAGTTACACAAGGAGCTCTGGTCAGATCACGTTTTCAAAGCGTACAATTGATGGATGCACCCTCAAAATTTTTCTTTAATTTGGAGAAAAAAAATGGGCAGAGAAGGTTTATTCATGCCTTACGCTCAGAAGCTGGAGCCTTGTTGTCGGACCCTTCCGACATTCCCTCTTAGGAGGACAACTTTATTTTTAATACAGCAATCTGTATACACAATACATATAACTGTATATATGTATATATGTACTGTATATATAATACAGACAATACATGTATATACGGTGCATAACCATTCACCCAGTTTTGTGAGTCCCTGGGTACATAAGGGGAGGGGGGGACTATAGCACCACGTACAAAGTGTAACACGTAACATATAAGACACGACAAGGTGACAGACAAACAACAAGGAGACAACACAACTGGGAAACAAGAACGTATAATTATTATTGAATAGAATGGTCTTGAGCAAATTCTCCTAAAAAATTAAATAAATAAAAAAGGGTATTTGAGGGGAAAAAAGGTTTAGAGATGTTATGCATAGGTTTCGATAGTGTATGCCTATGTGTATGTATGAAGTGATAGCTGCAGGGACAAAAGCAAGAAGAAGAAAAAGAATGAAAGAAGAGAAAAAAAAATATAAACTTATATAACGAAAAGGGGGGTGGTATGTGTCTGGAAATGTACTTGGCTTGTAGTTATATTTATGTGATATTATGAAATGTCCAAGATGTCAAAAAAAAGGGACCAGGTGTCTTCAAAGGCTGATATCTGCCTCCTTCTGTGTGCATTGCAATAAAGTGCATTGTGAACAAATATCGGTATTGTCTAGGCCCATTTTGAACATTTTACTTTGAGTGATGTGAGTTCTGTGAATGACTTTATATTGTATAAGCTGCAGATTTGTGTTATCGGTCATGAAAAATATGTTCCTACAGATTTGTTCCCAGTACTCAGGGAACAAATCAAGAGATTGTGGAAGAAAGAAGGATCATCATTGTTAGGGCCAAAAATGTTTGCCAATGTAAATGTTGTATGATTTAGAATTACAGTAATGATGATGAATCTACCATCTGGATCCATAATAGATTGTTTTAGTGAGAAATGAATGTCTCTATGTATTAAAATAGAAACACCTCTTTGTTTGCTATTATATGTTGAAGAAAATATTTTGTCAAATTGTTTAAAATTAAGGTGTTGCAAATCTGTGTCTGTTAAGTGTGTTTCTTGAAGGAAGCAAACATCAGCCCCCAATTTTGTTAGATGATTAATTACTTTAAGTCTTTTGGTTTGGTTACGAAAGCCGCGTACATTCCATGTTATCAATTTAAGTGATTGCATGTGTGTATGTCAGGTATATCAAAATTGTGGGCTAGCATGTATATATGGCTTAAGAGCCATATGTAGTGATGAAGAGAAAAATGGAATGAGGAGGGGGAGAGAAAGATTGAGGGGGGCTTGGTTTTACTTGGGGTTAAGCTTAAAGGTAGTAGTGGTGTTAAACATAAATACAAAACTAACAAACAGACACTGGACAAGAGTACTTTACACATATAGACAAAGACAAACATAGAGTCAAGACATAAATACTCAATATACAAAGAAAGGCACATGCCTTATCAGTGATTGAAAGGAGGGAAGGACGGAGAGAGAGAGCGAGAGAAGGAGACAGGCTGCTGATCAAAAGAGAGAGTATGAGCACAGATTTACATTTTCAGAGGTGTGGGAGAGAATTATTCAGAAGAGCCATGGTGTTTTTTTTGACTTCGGAATAATTGTCCATTTATGTAGAGTTTATCAACTGCCAATACTGCACGTATGTTGTTTTTCCGGTTTTCTTTTAATATGGGATAGAGACCTTTTCTTCGTTCGTTTATTTCTCGTGGGTATTGATCATTCATTCCAAAATGAGTGTCCTTGAGTATTTTTCCTTTGCTTTTAACCAGTTCCTTTTGTTGATAGTGTTCAAATTTTGCAATGATGGGACGAGTTTTGTCCTGCAGTTGTTTGCCGAGACGATGAACTCGATGGAAGGTAATATTTTGAACGACGTCAGCGGGTAATTTGAGTTAAGAGTGCATGAAGTTTTGAATCTGTAACTCTGGGTTATCGGGTGATGTTTCTGGAATGCCTGAGAAGATGAGGTTATCGCGCATCGAGCGTGTTTGGATGTCTAGAATTGTTCCTTTCAGCTGTTTGTTTTCTGCAGTGATATTTTGCATTTGCTGGGTGAGTGTTGTTATTGACGTTTGAAGCTCTTGATTTGATTGTTGTAGTGTTTCGATTTGATTGTGAGCAAATTCAAGGCTTTTCCGCATATCTTTTAACTCCTCATGAATTGTGACCAGTATGTCCAGTTTCTTATTGATGCTAGCCAGCACATTAACCTCAACTTCGGTGGTGCGCAGGTCATCTGTGTCCGTTGCGGAGTCTCTCTTTCTTCTTTTGGAATCTGGTTTGAGTGCGTCGGTATTATCTGGTTTGAGTGCGTCGGTATTATCTGGTTTGAGTGCGTCGGTATCCATGGTTGGATGAATGTAGTGATAGTAGTCGTCGATAAAGATCTTAAAGTCCGTTAAATCATTCAGTGTACAGTTGAATTGTGGAACGTATAATTGATGCAATGTTAATTTGTTTTAATCCAAAAGAAAAAAGAAGTTTTAAATCTCAAAGTGTTAAACTCGTCCTGTGGAGTTTGTCAACAACTGCTGTGCGCCGCCATGTTCGATCTCACCTCACCTCTGCTCGAGTCTCACGATACTCACACCGTCATCCGTCCAACATTCGAAGAAGAGCAATTAGTTTTTATGAAGAACTGTACAAAAGTGAACTCACACATGAACAAACTGATGGTAATGTTTTTCTTAATAATTTACCTCAGTTATCTGAAGAAGCTAATGCTGGACTCGGCAAAGCTTTAACTCTGGAGGAGTTGGAAAGAGCTCTCCAAGGTATGGAGTGTGGCAAAGCGCCTGGAGTCGATGGACTACCAGTGGATTTCTACAAGTCCTTCTGGCCAGAGGTGGGTCCGGATCTGCTGGAGGTGCTTGGGGAAAGTTTAGCCAATGGGCGGCTACCCATAAGTTGCCGTAGAGCGGTTCTCACTCTGTTGCCTAAAGGCAAGTGCACACTACAGGATTTTAAAACGTTGGGCTGAACTGTGCAGTTCACACTACATGACTTGCTCTCTGTGAAATCAGGAGTGTTCAAGTTGTTGAGCTGTTCACACACACGACACAACGTGATTGATCCGCAACAGGAGGTAACTCACTACACGAGGTGACAACAGCTCTGTCAGCCAACGATTCTATCTTGTCTACAAACCACGTTTTATCACGAAGAAATCACGCGATAAAACGAACCGGAAATGACGCAATACAGCACGCGCGCCACTACCCAGCGAAGAAGAACACAAGTGCACAACACGCGAGTCTTTGTTTGAATATGGACGTCAGAAAGAAATTAGTGCTGCAAACTGTTTGCGCGATGATTTGCTCTAAAAATATAAATAAAAAAATCCCATAGACAGTATATAAACGGTATTTTCCCAGTGACCTCAACCCATGCCTTGCTCTGATTGGCTGTAGCTCATGACATCACATGTGGTTGAGTCGTGCGACAGCTCCAGATATCTAGCATGCTAGATATTTTTCTGGGCTCGGCGACGCGTCCGCGAGTGTCTTTGATGCGTTGTTGGCTCTTTCATACTAACAGATTGGCGAGCGTTCATCGGCCGCTAATCCCCCGCGATTTGCACGCGATAACAACCCGACCTGTCGGCGAGCTCAACGATTTGCAAATCGGGCTTAAATCGGGCTTAAAATCCTGTAGTGTGAACTAGGCATAAGAAGGGAGATCTGAATGATATTAAAAACTGGAGACCCGTGAGTTTGCTGTGCAGTGATTACAAATTGCTCTCCAAGATTTTGGCAAATAGATTGGGTGAAATTTTGGAACAAGTAATCCATCCTGACCAGACCTATTGTGTACCTGGTAGGCGAATTTCTGATAACATTTCATTTATTAGGGACGTTTTGGATTTGGGTAAAAGTCTCAATTTAGATTTTGGTCTAGTGTCAATAGATCAGGAAAAGGCTTTCGATCGAGTTGAGCATAATTATTTATGGAATGTTTTAGCAGCATTTGGTTTTAATCCTGATTTTGTTTCTATGATAAAGGTTTTTTACTGTGATGTTGAAAGTATATTGAAAGTTAATGGTGACTTATGCGCTCCTTTTAAAGTTTTTAGAGGTGTTAGGCAAGGCTGTGCCTTGTCTGGGATGCTCTATGCTTTGTCAATAGAGCCCCTTTTAAACAAGCTAAGAGCAGATTTGCGTGGAGTGTATATTTCAAATTGTTCAAATGTACTTAAACTATCAGCATATGCTAATGATATTGTTATTTTAATTAATTCTCAGAAAGATGTGGATTTGTTGCTCAAAATATTAATGGATTTTAAAATGTGTTCTTCTGCGAAGGTAAACTGGTCTAAAAGTGAAGCCATACTGGTTGGGAGCTGGTTAAGTGGAGAACCAAACCTCCCAGATGGTTTAACTTTTTAAATACCTTGGAGTTTTAAATACCTTGGAGTGTTTTTAGGAAGCTAAATGCTTGTACAAAAAAAACTTTGAAGGGGTTGTTGAAAAAGTAAAAGGTCGCCTCGACAAATGGAGATATTTGCTTCCAAAAATGTCATATAGAGGGCGTACATTGATTATTAATAACTTGATAGCATCTTCTCTCTGGCATCGCTTAATGTGTGTTGATCCTCCACTAGATCTTTTGTTAAAAACTCAGTCAATTTTAATAGATTTTTTTTGGGATAAGTTGCACTGGGTTCCAAAAGCTGTTTTGTATTTGCCCAAGGAAGAAGTAGGGCATGGACTCATACATTTACAGAGCAGAACAGCAGCATTCCGACTCCAATTTGCACAGAGACTTTTAACTGGACCAGTGGATTCAAGCTGGAGATCCATAGCTTTTGCAATTCTGCAGAATTTTGAAGGATTAGGCCTGGACAAGCCTTTGTTCTGGTTGAATCCTAAAAAGATGGACTTGTCCAAGTTACCTAGTTTTTATCGTAATTTTTTTAAAGTCTGGACTTTGTTTATAGTGCAAAGACTGAGTAACACAGGTTCCTTGTACTGGATGCTTCAAGAACCTTTGATTCACGGTTCACGCTTGGATATATCAAGTGAAGTAAGTAATCTTTATTTCTATAGCACTTTTCACAGACAAAAGAGTCACAAAGTGCTTCACAGAATTAAAATATACACATAACAGATATACACATAACATACAAATATACATAAGTACACCAAAAATACAAAACTATATTGCTAGCTAAATGCTTGTCTAAAAAGATGTGTCTTAAGGAGTTTTTTAAAAGTTTCCACAGAGTCCAAAGCTCTCAAAGCTAATGGAAGAGAGTTCCAGAGCCTTGGAGCCACCACACAGAAAGCTCGATCACCTCTTGTTTTAAAACGTGTTCTAGGAACAGTTAAAAGGTCTTGGCCAGTAGACCTCAAAGAGCGACCAGAGGAGTATACATGTAGTATTTCCTGGATATAAGAGGGCGCTTGATCATGCAAGGCTCTGTAAGTAATGGTTAAAATTTTAAACTGAACTCTAAAACTAATTGGAAGCCAATGCAGAGCCTTAAGTATAGGTGTAATATGTGATCTCCTGTTGGTCTTATTCAAAAGTCTTGCAGCCGCATTCTGCACCACTTGCAATTTGTCCATAGAGGATTTGTTTAAACAAGTGTACAGTACATTGCAATAGTCAAGACGAGAAGAAATAAAAGCATGAACAAGCATCTCCATCTCTTTTTTAGAAACCATAGATCTAATCTTAGCAATGTTCCTGAGATGGAAAAAACACGAACGAACCACAGATTTAACATGACTGCTAAAACACATAGATTTATCAAAAATGAAGGAGCATGCTAGATATTTTTCTGGGCTCGGCGACGCGTCCGCGAGTGTCTTTGATGCGTTGTTGGCTCTTTCATACTAACAGATTGGCGAGCGTTCATCGGCCGCTAATCCCCCGCGATTTGCACGCGATAACAACCCGACCTGTCGGCGAGCTCAACGATTTGCAAATCGGGCTTAAATCGGGCTTAAAATCCTGTAGTGTGAACTAGGCATAAGAAGGGAGATCTGAATGATATTAAAAACTGGAGACCCGTGAGTTTGCTGTGCAGTGATTACAAATTGCTCTCCAAGATTTTGGCAAATAGATTGGGTGAAATTTTGGAACAAGTAATCCATCCTGACCAGACCTATTGTGTACCTGGTAGGCGAATTTCTGATAACATTTCATTTATTAGGGACGTTTTGGATTTGGGTAAAAGTCTCAATTTAGATTTTGGTCTAGTGTCAATAGATCAGGAAAGGCTTTCGATCGAGTTGAGCATAATTATTTATGGAATGTTTTAGCAGCATTGGTTTTAATCCTGATTTTGTTTCTATGATAAAGGTTTTTTACTGTGATGTTGAAAGTATATTGAAAGTTAATGGTGACTTATGCGCTCCTTTTAAGTTTTTAGAGGTGTTAGGCAAGGCTGTGCCTTGTCTGGGATGCTCTATGCTTTGTCAATAGAGCCCCTTTTAAACAAGCTAAGAGCAGATTTGCGTGGAGTGTATATTTCAAATTGTTCAAATGTACTTAAACTATCAGCATATGCTAATGATATTGTTATTTTAATTAATTCTCAGAAAGATGTGGATTTGTTGCTCAAAATATTAATGGATTTTAAAATGTGTTCTTCTGCGAAGGTAAACTGGTCTAAAAGTGAAGCATACTGGTTGGGAGCTGGTTAAGTGGAGAACCAAACCTCCCAGATGGTTTAACTTTTTAAATACCTTGGAGTTTTAAATACCTTGGAGTGTTTTTAGGAAGCTAAATGCTTGTACAAAAAAAACTTTGAAGGGGTTGTTGAAAAAGTAAAAGGTCGCCTCGACAAATGGAGATATTTGCTTCCAAAAATGTCATATAGAGGGCGTACATTGATTATTAATAACTTGATAGCATCTTCTCTCTGGCATCGCTTAATGTGTGTTGATCCTCCACTAGATCTTTTGTTAAAAACTCAGTCAATTTTAATAGATTTTTTTTGGGATAAGTTGCACTGGGTTCCAAAAGCTGTTTTGTATTTGCCCAAGGAAGAAGTAGGGCATGGACTCATACATTTACAGAGCAGAACAGCAGCATTCCGACTCCAATTTGCACAGAGACTTTTAACTGGACCAGTGGATTCAAGCTGGAGATCCATAGCTTTTGCAATTCTGCAGAATTTTGAAGGATTAGGCCTGGACAAGCCTTTGTTCTGGTTGAATCCTAAAAAGATGGACTTGTCCAAGTTACCTAGTTTTTATCGTAATTTTTTTAAAGTCTGGACTTTGTTTATAGTGCAAAGACTGAGTAACACAGGTTCCTTGTACTGGATGCTTCAAGAACCTTTGATTCACGGTTCACGCTTGGATATATCAAGTGAAGTAAGTAATCTTTATTTCTATAGCACTTTTCACAGACAAAAGAGTCACAAAGTGCTTCACAGAATTAAAATATACACATAACAGATATACACATAACATACAAATATACATAAGTACACCAAAAATACAAAACTATATGCTAGCTAAATGCTTGTCTAAAAAGATGTGTCTTAAGGAGTTTTTTAAAAGTTTCCACAGAGTCCAAAGCTCTCAAAGCTAATGGAAGAGAGTTCCAGAGCCTTGGAGCCACCACACAGAAAGCTCGATCACCTCTTGTTTTAAAACGTGTTCTAGGAACAGTTAAAAGGTCTTGGCCAGTAGACCTCAAAGAGCGACCAGAGGAGTATACATGTAGTATTTCCTGGATATAAGAGGGCGCTTGATCATGCAAGGCTCTGTAAGTAATGGTTAAAATTTTAAACTGAACTCTAAAACTAATTGGAAGCCAATGCAGAGCCTTAAGTATAGGTGTAATATGTGATCTCCTGTTGGTCTTATTCAAAAGTCTTGCAGCCGCATTCTGCACCACTTGCAATTTGTCCATAGAGGATTTGTTTAAACAAGTGTACAGTACATTGCAATAGTCAAGACGAGAAGAAATAAAAGCATGAACAAGCATCTCCATCTCTTTTTTAGAAACCATAGATCTAATCTTAGCAATGTTCCTGAGATGGAAAAAACACGAACGAACCACAGATTTAACATGACTGCTAAAACACATAGATTTATCAAAAATGACACCCAAATTTCGCATAACATTACAGTCCGAGGATGATAAAGCCCCAATGGCCTGCCTAATCCTAGGTGTAATGTTGTCTGGGGCAAAAATCAGCACCTCAGTTTTGTCTGGATTTAGTTGCAGAAAGTTGTCTGCCAGCCAATTATTAATGGAGGCTAAGCAATTGTGCAACAAGGACAGTTTGTCCAGCCTATCAGGGCTAAAAGATAAATATAATTGAATATCGTCAGCATAACAATGGTACGATATTTCTCCAAAGCTACCAATAATCTTCCCAAGAGGAAGCATGTACAGGCTGAACAGCAGAGGGCCAAGCACAGAACCTTGGGGCACACCACAGGACAAAGGAGCTGAATCTGACATAAATGTTCCAACGGACACAGAGAAACTCCTGTCTGACAGATACGAAGAAAACCAATCCAGAGCTGATCCAGTAATGCCCACCGTTGTTTTCAGTCTATCAATCAGAGTGCAGTGATCCACAGTATCAAACGCTGCACTGAGATCTAATAGAATCTAATAGAGCATGAAGGACCTTTCCCAGCACTTGAAGGAATTTTACTCCGCTCTGGTGTGATAACCCTTGGACATCTCGTACAGCTTGCAGGAACAGACTTTAAGAATGTTGATTTGGTAGCTGAACATCTGGGCGTCCGATCAACACGTGTGGTGACCAAACTCCTTGAAAAGTGGAGATCTGATCTTACAACAGAAGAACGTAAAAGGCTGGAGGACTATTCTGGGGGATTGATTAATCCGAACTGCAGAGATCCATTTCCTAATCTGCTGTTATCACCTGATTTAGAAGAGTGCAAGGGTGTTTTTTTGTATTCTGAAGATGTGTCACTATTGGGTTCAGAGCCGGCCTCTGGAAAAACCTTGTATAAAAGCTGTGTCAAATCTTTAAATAGAAGGTTTTTAGATAATAAAGTAGATACACCCTGGCGTACCATCCTACAGATGGGAGAGGGCACAAAACCAGAATGGAGAGCTCTGTACAAGTCACCATTAGCAAAGAAAATAGGCGATTTGCAGTGGAGAATTTTACACGGGGCAGTTGCAGTTAATGCTTTCATTTCAGTTTTAAACCCTGTTGTTGATCATGGTTGTCCATTTTGTTTGCAAAGAGAGACTGTGTTCCATACATTTATGCAATGTTCTAGACTGAAGTCTTTGTTTATTGTTTTACAGAGTTTGTTTGGGTGAAACTTTTTCTGTTGGAGTTGTTATTTGTGGTTTTAAATATGTTAGGAGACACCGTTTTCAGTGTCAACTTTTGAATTTTTTGCTAGGCCAAGCAAAAATGGTAATTTATAAAACCAGGAAACATAAAATTGAACGAGATACAAGTTATAATTTGGAGGCAGTGTTTTTTAATTCAGTGAAATCTAGAATTTTAATTGATTTTCGATATTTTTAAAGCCATGAATGATCTTGTGTCTTTTGACCAGATTTGGTGCAATAAGGGGGCTTTGTGTGAGATTATTGATGATAACCTGCTTTTTACATCCCTCCTAGGATAATTTTGTTTGTCTGTTCTGATTTTATTTTAACAGTGTGTTAATTGACTGGACAATGTTGTACTTTTTGTAATAAATGGATTTTGAAATTCAATTCAATTCTCTCTCTCTCTCTCTCTCTCTCTCTCTCTCTCTCTCTCTCTCTCTCTCTCTCTCTCTCCCTCTCCCTCTCCCTCCCTCTCTTTATCTCTCTCTCTCCCTCTCCCTCCCTCTCTTTATCTCTCTCTCGATCTCTCCCTCCCTCTCTCTCTCTCCCTCTCTCTCTCTCTCCCTCTCTCTCTCTCTCTCCCTCTCCCTCCCTCTCTTTATCTCTCCCTCTCCCTCCCTCTCTTTATCTCTCTCTCTCTCTCTCGATCTCTCCCTCCCTCTCTCTCACAGCCTTTGGACTATGAAACTAAGAGCAGTTTTTCTCTGAAGATTGAAGCCACTAATCGGCATATTGACCCTCAGTTTCTGAGCTTCGGCCCTTCAGTGACTCGGCGGCTGTAAAGGTCACAGTAGAAGATGTGAACGAGCCGCCGGTCTTCTCAGCCCGGGTCAGTGAGATGGTGGTGTCGGAGGCAGCGAGAGTTGGTTCTGTCATCGGGGCGGTGTCAGCCTGTGACCCAGACTCGTCCAGCAGCGCCATCCGGTAAACGCTTCATTTATTTGTGTGCTGTGTAATATGCTGATGGGATTCATGTCGCTGTTCATCTTACTGTCCTCTTGCCATGTCCTCTAAACATAACACTGACTGGACGTCATGAAGCACGGTAACCTCACATGACTCTGAGTCTGTTAGTGTGTCAGAGCCCTGACTCTCCTGTTTTGTCTCGTCTGTGTGCCGTGTCTCATGTGCGTGACGTAGTGTTTGGATGCCGGCCCCTCAGCCTAGTTTGGTGTCGGTTCTGTGTCGGGATTCGGACATTCATTCTCCGTGTGTTTGTGTTTTGCTGTGAGCGCACAGGTTGAGTTTTGCTTGTTCTCGTGCGCTCTGTCTTGTCGTGTGAGCGTGCGGTTTTGAGTTCGCTCGGACCGTACGCTCTTCTGTCCACGTGTGTTGTGTTCTGTGTAGCACGCGGTTCGTGTTTTACACTAGCTGTGTGCTTTCGAGTTGTCATGTTGTGTGTGAACATGTGGCTTATGAGGGTTCTCATTAGCTACGTGTTCATGTCTTGTTTTGTGAGCACACGGCTTGTGATTTGTTTTAATGGCCATGTGCTTTAGTCATGTTTGTTGTTTCCTTGTGCTCTCCTGTCGATTGTCTAGCCCCGCCCATCATTATTGGTTCATTTGCCCCACCTGTCCTCCCTCTTTATTCTCCTTGTGTTTTCAGTCTTGTTCTGGATTGTCATCTAACGTCGCCTCATGTTTCCTGTTCACGCCAGTCCAGTCTGTGAAGTCATGATACCTGTCTTGTTTCACGGGGTAGTTTTTTTATTATTATTTTTATTTTGTGCTTAATAAAATCCCATTGCTCTGCACTTAAATCCTCGCTACTTTCAACAACCCAAACCCTGACAGAACGAAGCAGCCACCAGAGGACTCCACAGACAACCGTCCTCTTCCCATCTCCCTCCAGTTGGTCTCCTTCGGCCAGGACTAGCCCTGCCTGAGCGAGTTAGGGTTAGGCCCCGTTTACACGTACATGGTTATTTTGAATAACGGAGACATTTCCCTTTGTTTGTGACCTTCATTTACACGCAAACGGAGAATTCGCCTCTGAAAACTATTCTTTCTAAAAACGCCGGCCAGAGTGGAGATTTTGGAAACTTTGTTTGCACTTTTGCATCTAAACTGAGAAAAACTGAGTTTTAGGCAGCCGACGTCACAGTATGTGACCATTTTTGGGGATTCTGATTGGCTAACGTGGGCTTGAGCTTCTCGTTACACTGCCACCTACAGGTTTGGCATGCTCTTGACGGCATATACACAGGTTTGTGTAAACGAACACTTTTCTGAAAACTGACAGGTGTGCACAATGTTATTTTTGAAAACGGAGAGCGGTGAAATGTCCGTTTATGAAAATAGTGTAAACGTAGCCTTAGTGTCAGGGTTCTGTCACTTCTGTATGGTCTATTTCTTGGTTTTGTGACAGAGGCTGCTAAACACATTTACTTGATTTCACTTTATTATCAGAATTTCTTACAAAGTTTGTATTGCGTTCTAAGATGTTTCATGTGAAAACCAAGAACAAGCAAAAAAAAAAAAACAGACCGACAACATATTTCACATAAGAATTACAAATAACTGGCTGTCACGTAAAGTGGAAAACTTTGTATGCGTTTTGGCCATTCATTTAAACGATAACATCATTTTCTGGGCCTGAAAACGAAAGCTTTTGAAAACAGATTTTAAAGTCAAAGTTTTTGAAAATGATACCATTATCGTCCCCATGTAAACAACAAAAATTTGAATTTGTGAAAATGATGACATCATGCGCATGCGTGTTACGTGTTCAGTCTATAGGCGCGTAGTGTTTCTTTACAAAGTGACATCGCCATCTACTGGCCTGGCAGTAGAACACGGCGTTTTTAGTCGTTTTCGTGGATCCATGTGCATGAGGATGTAATGGTCATCAGCTGGAGTGCCCTTGAGAGCCACCAGAGGGCACTCCACATCAGACTATCATGATTCCCTCACAACTACATTTCCCATTACTCACTGCCCGGACTCTTCATCCATTACTATGAGCTAGATCAGTGATTGGGCTATGGATTAATATCTGTACTTGTTTAATAACAACACTGAAGGATATGCTAAATTTAAATTAATCCAAGAATACTTTTAGTAATGCTACAGTTAACCGGGTGAATTATTTTCCGGGTTAGAGCCAATGATGATAAAGAAGAAAAGAAGAAAGCCTCTAAAGATTAGTTTATTGTCCGTGTTATTATTGAAAGACTCGTGACTGGTGTGTCCAGGTACTCCATCGACCGTAACACAGACCTGGAGCGGTTCTTCAACGTGGATGCTCTGTCTGGTGTCATCAGCACAGCCAAACCTCTCGACAGAGAACTCAATTCAGTCCACAACATCACCGTATTTGCCACTGAGAACCGTGAGTATAATATAAGCCACATCTGAGAATCTACATTTGCATAATTTAAAAGCAGAACACTTGTGTATACATGCCTTAGTCAGCAAATATATATATATATATATATTAGGGCTGTCAAACGATTAAAATATTTAATCGCGATTAATCGCATTAATGTCATAGTTAAAGGGGTGGTAAAACAGACTTTTTCGAAGGCTTGATTGTGTTTGTGGGGTGCACTGTAACATGTGTTCATGCTTCGTTTTTAAAAAAATGCGTTATTTATCATATATTTCACCTTTATTCCACACTGCTTTGTCCTTCCTTGTAAAAACGCTCGGATAGTTTCCGGGTTCTATGAAGCCAGTCCCTCAAAAATACGCAATGGGCTCAGATTGATTAGCTGGCCCAGTGTGATGTGATTCGCAAACCGAATAATTTACAATAATTAAAAGTTTGTTGTTGAGATTAAAAAAAGTTTATAACGTTAGGTGTTTGTCGGATAACGTTAAATATGAAGAGCATATAACAAACTGCGTCATTTGTTTACTTCCTTGCTACAACGTACAATTAACAATACGAACTAGCTATTACAGGAAAACACAACGACGAAAAATAAATCGTACTTACAGGTTGTGGTCCGTAAACAGCTTCTGTTTTTAACGTTGGAACTGCTCCATCTTTCAGAACAAGCCGTTTTGCAAATCCTGCATTGAACTCGCGAAGATTGTGGAAGTTTTCCTCCGTAAAATGTGCAGCACAGAGAGCGAGATTTGGATAATAATTAAGAGGGACCGAATTAAAAATAAATTTCAACCATTGCTCTCTAACTCCCTCGTCCCTAGGAAGGTTGAACAAAGTGGACGTGCAATCCGGATGAAAATAACAACGTCTCCTCGGCATTGCGGCAACAACACTCCAGCCTACTACACAACAACTCTCCGTCTCGCCCCCCTTATTTAATATTCTCGGAGGAGGGGTTTATGTAAATATTGGGCATAGTGACGTCCGCAAGCCCACAGGAATGTGGTGTAGTCTCTAGCGGCCGTTTTCTGTAGTTCTTAGAAATGGATTTATTTAAAAGCAAATATCTCCCTTTGCTTTGAACTTTGATCGTTGTAACTTTGCAGATGCTGTTTATGCTCAAACAGCAACGTTACACTCTAACTAAAGTTAAAAAAGTGACATTGTGTTTTACCACCCCTTTAACTCGCGATTAATCGCACATTTTTATCTATTCTAAATGTCTCTTGATTTCTTTTTGTCCCATTATTTTTTCTCATTTTAATGCTCTTATCAACATGGAGAAGTGGATCGGCTTGCTTTGTGCAAATGTTTTTTATTGAAAACAAGATTGGCATATACTGTTCAATTCATTCTCACTTGGAGCAAATAATCTCTCACACAATGTAACTGTCCATCAATAAAAGGGTGACAGAAATACTGACGAGGTAACGTTACTGATAGTGACGAGTGTGCTGAGATCGCATCATGGGGTGTGTGTGTGTGTGTGTGTGCTTGCCTTCAAGTGGTATTTCAGACTGGACGTGCTGCGATGACAGCTCAGTTCACAACGACAAAATAGAATAGAATAGAATAGAATATACTTTTATTGTCCCCTGGGGGAAATTTGTTGTGGACTCAAAAGTGCTAAGTGCCATCGCTGCCGTTACAGACAATAAATACACATAGAAATAGAATAAATACACAACTACACATACACAAATATAAAAGCTAAAAGTGATAAAATACAGCACACAGCGTTATTGCACATACCTCAGGCCTATCTCATACAAATCATCACACAACTTCTAATTTAGATTTTGATTTAAAATTTTGGTGGAAACTGGTACGAAGGAGTATTTATACCGATTCAATCTAGTTTTAGGTATTCTGTACCTTCTACCAGAAGGCAGGAGCTCATATTCTGTTCGGAGAATGTGGGACGGGTCCGACAAAATTCTCTGCGCTTGCCTAAGTACAGACTGATCATAGATGGACTGAAGGGAGAGCTTTTCAGTCCTCCCCATCACCTTCATAGCGGTCTGTACCAGGCGCTGCAACTTTGATTTTGACTGTGTAGAGAGGTTGCCGAACCACGCTGTCATCCCATACCTGATGACACTTTCTATCACTGCCTGATAAAATAAAAACATAATATTCTGATTGACACCAAACACCCTTAGTCTGCGTAAAAAATACAGTCTCTGCTGTAAACGGGAACAAACATAATCCACATGGTCCCTCCAGCTTAACTGGTTATCCAGGTGGATGCCCAGATACCTGTATGAAGTGACCTGTTTTATATCCTCTCTGTGAATGGTCAAGGGGGTATGATCCCCCACAGACCGAGGGTCAAACAACATCTCCTCTGTTTTTTTGTGTTAATTGTAAGATAGATTTTGTCACACCACAAAACAAATTTGTTAACTTCCGTAAAGTACAGCGATGGATCTGAGTTTGTATGAAGTAGACTAAGAATGGCAGTGTCATCAGAAAATTTGAAAAACAAGTTGCCCGGGAAACTATTGGTGCAGTCGTTAGTATAAATGGTGAACAGGACGGGTGAACTTACACAACCCTGAGGCGCGCCTGTACTGATGCATTTTGATTTAGAAAGAGAGTTGTTAATCCTAACAGTTTGAGTTCTCTCTGTTAAAAAAGAATAAAACCATTTAATAATAAAAGGATTCACATTCATCTGACTCATTTCCTGTAGAAGCAGGTGGGGCTGTAATGTGTTAAAAGCAGAGCTAAAATCAATGAATAAAATGCGTACATAAGCTTTAGGATCCTCCAGGTGTTTTAGAGTTAGGTGGGTGATGCTATTAATTGCATCATCTGTACTCCTCCCCCGCCTATACGCAAACTGGACTGGATCTAGTTCTGTGTTAACTTCAGCTTTCAGTAAAGATACCATATATTTTTCAAAACATTTCATGACAACGGACGTTAAAGCCACCGGTCTGTAATCGTTGTTTTCCATTGGACAAGGTTTCTTAGGAATGGGAACGATAATGGATTTTTTCCAGAGGGCAGGGACCAAATTGGAATCTACGGACCTCTGAAATACAGGACACCATGCAGGGGTTAACTCTGCAGCAAAATTTTTAAGGAGGAAAGCAGAAATGCCATCCGGTCCTGCAGATTTCTTTTTGCATACCTGGCTAAAAATTGACTGAATTATGAGGGGATCAATTATTAAATTAGAACGCAAATCACTTGTTAATGACTGTAATACATTATTGCATTCCAATGAAAAATCCTGTGTATCAAACCCAAAAAACACAGATCACTTTGGTCTTGTCAACTAACCCATTTGGCAACTTTTTAAAAGTAAACTTTCCATTCAGAATGTTATTGGCCTCAATTTCGGCGTCTCGCGCTCATCATTCATCCATCATTCATCATTTATCGCACACCGGACAAGAAGCGAAGCACGCGTATTTAAAATCCGAACACATTATTCTCTATGAGTGCACACACACCGGCGGCGCCATTCTGCGTTTTTAATGCTGGCCATAAACGGAGAAAGTGCGCGTCCGATGTGCGATACGAGTTGTGCTAGACGCGGCTCGGCTCGGCTCGGCGCTGCGCCTCTCGTCCACTCTTGGCGGCTCGCAAGCCCAAACAAGTGTGTGCGGCGTGCTGTTGTTCTGTTTCTGGTCTAGCTAGATCCGGTGTGGCGTTGTAGTTTTAATAACGTTACTAGTTGCTGCAAAAGCATGTGAAAAAAACGACAAAGTTTGCTAGGCGTTAATCTCGCGATAAAAAAATTGACGCCATTAACATGGGTTTGCGTTAACGCCGTTAATAACGCGTTTAACGGACAGCCCTAATATATATATATATATATATATATATATATATATATATATATATATATATATAAGAATCCAGTGTTGTGTGTAACACGTTACAAAATAAGGTAACTACTTTTTCGGTTAAATTTCCCGAAATGTAAAAAAAAAAAAAATCCGCTACTGCTGAAAATTTGGTAACGAAACGCATTTACTTTTACAATTCGCCACGACGTTACTTTTCCCAGGAACAGATTTGACAGTGACACTGTCTTCTCAGCTGCGCGCTTGCAATACAAGCTCCACACGGTCTACGTGACCGGCTGGAAGCAGAGCAGTCAATTCGCAAACCAAAAGTAATACCACCGGATGAAAACGGGTTGGCATTTAAAACACCAAATATTAAGGATTGGCATATCAAGCAAAAATAATATTCAATGATTGTTCGCTAATCGTACCTCTCCCCCACATGCTCACCGGTAAGACGGCGTTCACTCAAATCCCGCTCCGACATTACATTTCTCTGTACTGTAGTCTAATAAGCCTACGTGTTGTATCCTAGTTATTAAAGAAAACGATTTAACTTCATATTTATGTTTAAATAAAATATATATTTTTTTATTTCATCTATGTTGATTATATGAAAAGTGAAAAGCATGTGTAAGATTATAAAATGCGCAATCGGGAAACAAATGGAGTGGGCAGACATGATTTTGACCACTTCATTAAGTCTGTTTTTGTAGAAAGCCTTTCTTTAAAGTGAATTTCGTTTTGTATTAATTGTATCTTAATTTTAATCAATGTTTCATCAACGAATTGCCTGGATTGAATAAATGCTCAAGGAGAAAGGATCTCACTCCACAGAATCTTGATGTGACTCTCATCCACACTCACTAAATGTCATTACTAATATTATTCCTTCTTACAGATCAGACTGGAAAGTTCTCCAAAAATGTATTCACACATTCTCAAGATAAAGTTAACACTAAATAAATCGATAACTGGTTTCACCAATGGACTCGTTTAATGGACTCGTACAAAACTACAGTTCTGATTTCCGGAAGTCTTTATTTGTCAGAAAATCATAACGATCTAGACTAGTCCTGCACCGTCCTGCACTGTCCTGCAGAGTTCAGGTCCAGCCCTAATGCTGCGTTCACCAAACACGAATAGAGCGGCAAAGTCGCGTCTAGTTGGACGCTTGAACATTTTTAATCCATTTGCGCGTCCAAAGCGAAAAGGCATAAAAAGCAAGCGTTTGAAGCTAAATTGACGCGCGTCCGAGGCGAAATCCGCTTCTTGTGGGAGGGGCCAGTGCTAGGCGGTTCTGTTTGCAAGATGGCTGATGCCCATCGAGCATTCCTCGAGAGAGTCACCGCTCTGTATTTGCTCTGGAGAGCATGACAGCGGCGTAGGGTCATCGTCGCCGTACTTGTGTCCACCAGACCCCCCGGAGGCGAACCCAGTTTGGCGAGTTTCACCACTAGCTCCAGGAGCTGCGTCTGGATGACGGCCGCTCTCAGCGGTACTTCCGCCTGTCCCGCGGCCAGTTTGATGACCTGTTGTCCCGCATCAGAGCGAGGATCACCCTCACCCACCTAATTTTGTTTGGATGATAAATGGAGCCAGCCTCCAAAAGTTATTAACCTGTCCTGTGATTTTTATTCTCACTGTCCAGACACGAACTATGTTCTTATACACTAAAGTATGTTGGTTCTCTTCATTAGAATAACAATGTTTCATATAATCTAGATTTAGATATGGAATAAATAGCATTCAATACAAAATGAATATGTCTCATATATTGAAATCAAGTGTTTATGTGATAAAAGATTTGCTTTGTTGTACACTAACCACACCAGGCATTTAGTCATATTACAAAAATAATTTATTGAGGCCAAACATATATAACATTATAAACTGAGAAGCGGGCCTGCCCACGTCTATCATGTCACTTCACCACGTGACAGCAGCAAGCAGACTCCTGATTGGCTAACGCGCCGCGCTAAACGCCTCACTCGCGCCAGACGCTCTATTCGCGTTTGGTGTGAACGCAGCATAATGAAGCACTCCTGAACCAGCTGGTCGAGCTCTGCAGCTCAAGTGTGTCGGGCAGGTGGAAGAGAACGTCATGCCAGCTTTACAGGGATAACAGGACATGATTCAATGGTGCTAACAGAGTTCTGAAAGCCAAGCTAAAGTGTTCAGGATGTTGGCCTTCCAGGAGCAGGATTGGACACCCCTGATCTAAACATAACACCCTATTATTGACCCGTCTTCAATCACACACCAATCAAAAGTCACTTTCTATGTGGTGAGTCTGTATGTCTTAGCGAATAGCTGTTGATAACTGTGTTTGTGTGTCAGAGGACCCGTCTCAGGTCGGCAGAGGAATCGCTCTGATCACAGTCCTGGACATTAATGATAACGCTCCAGTGTTCGCTATCGAGTACGAGACTCTCCTGTGTGAAACTGCTGCACCTGGGACAGGTACGTGTAGCACTGCATGATTATTAGGGCTGTCAAAATGCAACAATACATCTTTACGGTAATAAAAATGAAATTCATTGATTATGAAATTTAATTACGATGACTATAGTAATAACCAATCTGTCAAGGTTGTAGTGAAGGATGAGCGAGGCCTCAAAGATGCAGAGTGTTATTGGCTTTAATTTGTAAAAAAAAAAAATATACATATATAAAACTAAAACAGAATCAAACATAAAACTTCCCACTATTGGCAGCTGGGAAACCACTACCCGACGCACCATGGGAACAGTAGAGAACCAGCTGGACCAGGACAGAGAATATAAGGAGAATAAATAGGTAACTTGAGAGAGCAGATGGGGCAAATAAACCAATAATCAGGTGACGATAGTGGTGAGGTTAAGACAATCGACAGGCGAGCACATAGAAACTAACATGACAAGCCATGTGCTCACACCAAACATGACCAACACAAGCAAACACAATCACAACACGAACACACAGCCAATGAGAGCTCTCACCGACTGCCTGTCCACACAACACCACGAGCCGATGGAAGACCACAAGCTTCGTGCTGCACAGAACACAACACACACGGACAGAACACAACACACACGGACAGAACACAACACACACGGACAGAACACAACACACACGGACAGAACACAACACACACGGACAGAACACAACACACACGGACAGAACACAACACACACGGACAGAACACAAGCTTCGTGCTGCACACAACACAACACACACGGACAGAACACAACACACACGGACAGAACACAACACACACGGACAGAACACAAGCTTCGTGCTGCACAGAACACACGGACAGAACACAACACACACGGACAGAACACAACACACACGGACAGAACACAAGCTTCGTGCTGCACAGAACACAACACACACGGACAGAACACAAGCTTCGTGCTGCACAGAACACAACACACACGGACAGAACACAACACACACGGACAGAACACAAGCTTCGTGCTGCACAGAACACAACACACACGGACAGAACACAACACACACGGACAGAACACAAGCTTCGTGCTGCACAGAACACAACACACACGGACAGAACACAAGCTTCGTGCTGCACAGAACACAACACACACGGACAGAACACAACACACACGGACAGAACACAAGCTTCGTGCTGCACAGAACACAACACACGGACAGAACACAACACACACGGACAGAACACAACACACACGGACAGAACACAACACACACGGACAGAACACAACACACACGGACAGAACACAAGCTTCGTGCTGCACAGAACACAACACACGGACAGAACACAACACACACGGACAGAACACAACACACACGGACAGAACACAACACACACGGACAGAACACAAGCTTCGTGCTGCACAGAACACAACACACACGGACAGAAGAGCGTACGGCCCGAGCGAACTCGAAAACACACGTTAGATTATGCACACCAGTGATGTTTTTCTTTAATACGCAGACTGACGCAGGACAAGCGTCAGTCTGCGTGTAGAACGAGAGCGCAAGTGGTTTTTTCTTAATATTCAGTTCTCTTGTTGTTTAGTATTATTTTCCAGAAAGTAGGGCTATTTTCGATTCTGTGGTTATGGTACATTTTTTCCTTCACACAAATCTGTATTTTAATTAGACGCGTGACTACTTTATATAATAGCCGCGTCTGAGAAGTGGGCTATTGCAGTTTAAATTTTATAGCACTTAAGTGTAGCTGTTCATAGAGGCAGTTTCGATTTGCTCCCATTTTCGGATTATTTGAGTTGCCTGTGCTAATTGCCTGGACTAGCAGCTGTCCTCACTCAGGCGTTTGAAAGCACTATATTTCTGTAATGTGCGCGCTGTCGCGGAAGCGTCAGCGGAAGCGTTCAGCTCTCCTCGTGTGAAGACCGACTCGGGTAAAGACCATCGACTCTACCTGCGCGACTCCACTGAGCAAGGACACCGACAAGGCACTTAAGTATCCTATTCTCCCTCTTCCTTTCACACTGGTATAGTATTTCCCTACTAAATATGTGCTTTCAATACATTCCTGTTGTCTCTCGACGACGCTCTCTCATCACGCACAGAAGGCAGCGCAATGCTGCTAATCTGCATCCCATTCTCCCATCCTCTCACACACCTCTCTCTATTTCTATGGGTCTATGGAACTGTCAGTCAGCAGTCAACAAAGCTGACTTCATTCCAGCTTTTGCATCTCACTCTACTCTTAATATTTTAGGCTTAACTGAGACCTGGATTCGTCCAGAAGACTCAGCAACCCCGACTGCTCTCTCGAACAACTTCTCCTTCTCTCACACTCCTCGCCAGTCTGGGAGGGGTGGGGGCACAGGTCTTCTCATTTCTAACAATTGGAATTACTCAACTCTCTCTTCTCTCTGCAATAACTACTCGTTTGAATATCATGCTATTACACTTACAATTCCCATTAAGATCCATATTGTAGTCATATATCGCCCCCCAGGTCAACTGGGAAGCTTTGTAGAGGAGCTGGATGTGCTGCTGTCTTCTTTCCCTGAGGATGGCACCCCACTTGTAGTCTTCGGTGATTTCAACATTCATCTCGAGAAGCCGCATGCAACAGACTTCATCGCTCTCCTAGCCTCATTCGATCTCAAACGGCTCATCACCTCAGGTACTCACAAATCAGGCAACCAACTAGACCTGGTTTACACACACATCACAGACAACATTTTGGTGAAACCTCTCCATGTTTCTGATCATTTCCTCATTACATTCAATCTACAACTCACTACCCATGCTCCACCAACCCCCCTACCAGCTACTTTCAGACGAAACCTGCGCTCACTCTCTCCCTCCCATCTCTCCTCTGCTGTGACATCTTCTCTTCCCTCACACTCACACTTCTCATCTCTGGATGTTAATACCGCAACAGATACTTTATGCTCCACTTTAACTTCAATATATTTAGACAATATCTGCCCTATCTCCTCCAGGCCAGCACGTACTACTCCCTCTAACCCCTGGTTATCTGATGTTCTTCGTGATCACCGGACTAAACTCAGGGCAACAGAGAGGAAATGGCGCAAATCAAAAGACACAAACTGACCTTAGTATGTATCAATCTCTGCTCTCTTCCTTTTCTGCTGATGTTCATGCTGCAAAATCTTCTTATTTTCACAACAAGATCAACAGCACCGCTAACACACGAACTCTTTTCAAGACATTCAACTCTCTCCTCTGTCCACCTCCACCACCACCCACCTCCTCTTTAACTGCTGATGATTTTGCCAACTTCTTCACCAACAAAACAACAACCATCGGCAGTCAGTTCTCAACTCCACACACACAGGAACCCAGTCCAACCCCTCCCAATCCGAAACACCTTCTCTCCTCATTCTCTCCACTGACCGAGGAAGAAGTATCTAAACTTCTCCTCTCCAGTCACCCCACCACCTGCCCTCTAGATCCCATCCCCTCACACCTTCTACAAGCCATCTCTCCCACACTTCTACCAGCACTCACACACATCATCAACTCATCCCTCCACACTGGCACTTTTCCTACAGCATTCAAGCAGGCTCGGGTAACTCCACTGCTTAAGAAACCCACATTAAACACATCACTCTCAGAGAATTACAGACCTGTCTCTCTCCTACCATTCATTGCGAAAACACTTGAACGAGTTGCCTTCAACCAAGTAACATCCTTCCTCTCTCTGACCAACCAACTAGACGTAAACCAATCTGGCTTCAAGAAAGGGCATTCAACCGAGACTGCATTGCTGTCAGTCACAGAAGCCCTACGGATCGCAAAAGCTGCCTCCAAATCATCAGTTCTCATTCTCCTGGATCTGTCTGCTGCCTTCGACACTGTGAATCATCAGATCCTCCTGTCCACCCTCTCATCACTGGGCATCACAGGAACTCCTCTTCACTGGTTTGAGTCCTATCTCACAGGAACTCCTCTCCACTGGTTTGAGTCCTATCTCACAGGTAGGTCCTTCAGGGTCGCATGGAGTGGCAAGGTATCCAAAGAACATCAACTGACTACAGGGGTTCCTCAGGGTTCAGTTCTTGGACCGCTCCTCTTCTCCATTTACACCACATCACTGGGACCCATCATACAGGCACATGGCTTCTCTTACCATTGCTATGCTGATGACACCCAGCTCTACCTCTCATTTCCACCTGATGATCCCACAGTAGCTACACGTATCTCAAGCTGTCTGGCGGACATCTCGGCGTGGATGAAGGAACATCACCTGCAGCTCAACCTGGCAAAGACTGAGCTTCTCGTCCTCCCTGCCAATCCGTCCCTAGAGCACGACTTCACTATCCAGCTAGATTCAACTTTAATCACCCCATCAAGGTCGGTCAGAAACCTTGGAGTAACATTTGATGAGCATCTGACCTTCACAGACCACATCACAAAGACAGCTCGATCATGCAGGTTTGCACTGCACAACATCAGGAAGATCAGGGCCCTTCCTTACTGAGCATGCAACACAACTTCTCTCCCAGGCCTTGGTTATCTCTAGGCTTGATTACTGCAATGCTCTTCTGGCTGGTCTTCCATCATGTGCAACTAAACCTCTACAAATGATCCAGAATGCTGCAGCCCGTCTCGTCTTCAACGAGCCCAAAAGGGCCCACGTCACTCCTCTGTTCATCTCTCTGCACTGGCTACCACTCGCTGCTCGCATCAAGTTCAAGGCATTGACGCTTGCTTACAGATCGACCACAGGCTCAGCTCCCTCCTACTTTCACTCGCTCCTACGAGTCTACATCCCTACCAGAAGCCTGCGATCGGTCAATGAGCGACGGCTCGTGGTACCATCACAGAGAGCCACAAAATCACTCTCCAGAACATTCTCATTCACGGTTCCTTGCTGGTGGAATGATCTCCCTACCCTCGTCCGGAATGCAGAATCCCTGACCACATTCAAAAGACAACTGAAAACTCATCTCTTCCGTGAGCACTTGACATAAAAAAAAAAAAAAAAAAAAAAAAAAAAAAAAAAACCCCTCTCCTTTACCCTCCCTTGTTTTGGCTTATGCTACTCTGAGCAATGCC
>JARPMJ010006635.1:0-50692 GCA_033366665.1 Phoxinus dragarum
CGCACGGAGATGAAAAGGGTATGTATGGACTTATCTAACTCTGGGGGATAAGGGACTGTTCGTTATTTATTTAAGGGGCCACCGGAGGAGTTTTGAGATCTATAGTCAAAAAAGACTTGACCCTCCCTTCGCCAGCAATAAATTTTTCTATGACCCTCCAAAATGATTGTGAAAAAAGGCATGACCCTCCCCGATCATTTATTGATTACTTCTGTACTGGTTTGCGCTTGGCAAAGATGTTCAGATATCTCTATGCCTCTACACCAAACGTTCATTAAAAGACTCCTGTACACCCGCCTTTTTCAAACTGGCGCAGCGCTGACTCGCGATAGGTAGAAACTGCATGATTTGATTTGTTAAACATGAGGATTATCCACTCTAACGTTAACCTAGATAATTGTTCGCTGTTCTTAGGCGTATAACCAAGTGTGTGTGCGGAGTGTGTAGCGCGCACTGCGTGACATGGAGGCGCCGATGCGATTTGCATTTTCCTATCAACAGTGGAAACAACTTAAAATACTATATTTCTGGCCATAAAGAAAAGAATAATGCATCAGTCGCAATACTTTTATTTGTGTAAACTCACAATAACAAGAAAACGTTTTGCTTTCGTAAAATAAAATAAAACAATCAGGGCGCGCTTTCATGGTCTCCGTGAACTGTAGCGCGTCAAAAAAAAAAAAAAAAAAAAAACAGAAACATATCGTAGGCTATATAGCATACTAGCCTCAAATATATGAAAAAATATCTATATAAATCTTGATATGTCCAATTTTAAACGAAAAAAATCAAATCGAAAGCAAATATCATTTGATTATGTAATCCGTATAGTATAAGATGCATTTCTCTTAAAGGCGCACTTTACAGCGGAGATGTATGGAGACATGTTTGCAGCGGACACTGATTTAGAAAAAAAGAGTTTATTAATAAACAATTAGAATACATCGTTATTTTTAAATATATATTTATTATCATTAGCCTGCTTTTGCATCAAGATTATACATGCGCTTGAGCGCAGAATGGGCTATATTCCATGCAGTATTTAAGCAGAAATTAACGTGCGAGCGACAAATATGTATATGGCAACAATACATTTACTATATTTGACATTATTTAATTAGTAAGTATCCAGCTCTTTACATTACATTTTTTTGAGTAAACAATTAGGCAAGTTAATGAACTAATAAAATAATAGAACAAAGTTAAGATGCTAACTATAATTCTATTTAACATGACTTGTTCCACCACGCAAATGACTGTTTTTAAGGTGACAATCTGTTTTCACATCTTCCCATTTGAAGATTTACTAAAAAAAGGTCCTCATTGGTTAATTTTGCCTGGGGCCCCCACTCAGTGTCGGTTCGCCCCTGTCTTGCGATGAATAAGGGGCTGTTTACACCTGCACTTCATGCGTGTTCTGTGATGGGATAGCTATCCGATCGCTCTAACCACTTCAGGGGAGGTCTGGGCCACATTCCCGACAAAACTGGACATGTGTAAATGCATCTGGTTGTGGAAACCACATATGTAAATTGTACTCCTCCCAAAAAATGCAATAAAATAAAAATTAACGTGAGCGTGTTATAGGCTTTATGTCATGTTATAGCCAGACATGATGACGCTACTGCAACACGCATCACTGCAGATGAGCCAACGTGCAAACTATTTGAAGAATTGAAGATAGGATTTAAAATCCGTTTTGTAAAAACGCATTTATGCGACCACACCAGGTGTAAATGGAATCGTTTTGATAAATCAGATAGCTATCCGATCTGAGAAAACGCATGAAGTGGCCAGGTGTAAACGGCCCTAATGTAGCACGCGTTATTTGTGTTTGTTTTCAGATATGATAGCCTAACAGTCGTTTTATACTTGTGCATCACAATTTTTGATCGTGGATGATGTAATATCTCCACGATCTGCTTTTGAAGAAATATGGTAGCCTATCTTGCTACAGCGCACATCTATCAACTGCAGTTCTGGCGCCTCAGTCCCAAACTCGACGTAGGCTACATATCACATGCAGCGGTAGAGTTACACTCACAGGACACTGCTTGTGATTCGCAATCACAAAAGTTTATTATTTGCTCGTGGTAAACATTTCATTGGCGTTCTGTTCTGACATGATGCACTTTTTCTGAGCGCGTGCGCACTGTCAAGCAGCGCCAAACGGGACTTTTTGTTCTTTCCATCTTTCGCATCTGTTTTTTGTTGGGTCAGACCCATCTGCTAGCTATGGGGGGACCGAGACTGAGAGAGCTACATGGAAAAATATGCACAAAAACTTTGAAAGTTTGTTGTTTTCATGAATACAAAAGTTGGGTGACCCTCCCCCTAGACTAAAAAAAGTTGGATGACCCTCCCCTCAACAAAGAATAAAAAGGCATGACCCTCCCCTATTTTCCTCCGGTGGCCCATTCCATAAATACCGAACGGTCCCTAAGGTGAATAAGCTAAAGTCCCAAAAAGTCGGATCGTGTTCCTTTAACAATAAGAGAACCAAACTGTGGACAACAAACCTGTGAATTCATTTTAAAAATCTCACATTCAAGCGGATTCTACCAACTTTTTTTCTATATATTTGGAATCTGTGGAATTATGATGAACGCAGATTCAAATGTGAAGAGTGTCATTTTTATATATTTAAACAGAACTGTTTATTTACAGTAAGCGCCACAAACAGAGCAGGAAACTACTAGCCGATGGAAGAAGTGTTTGGGGAAACCTGTTTGAACACTCAGTCATTAGATTTGTCATTACAAGCTAGAACTGCTATCATTATTAATTCACTATATTACAGTAATATCTGCCTTGCACCATGCCTATAAACCCCGTTTATCGTAATAAAATCACAGTAACATACGGCCTCTCATAGCTGCTTGCTTTATCTGAGTGCCAGTCTGAGGCAGCAGAGAGAGGTGTATGAAGGTATTTTTGGTGCAAATCAACTGAACACCTGTGACAGTGGAACTTGTAGTTGTAGACAATAGCCACACATGTGTATCAGTGAATTTGTAGTCACAGAGAGAAATGTTTTAAGAGTTGCAAACTTGTAGACTTTTTTTTCTCTCCCACAAACACAACACAACAGATACACATTCTCAAATTCTTCATTGCAGGTGCACAAATCCCATTCTACAAATCACAAATTAAGAAATTTGTACGCTCACATTTTTGCTACAGTTGCTGCAGTGAATATGGTGCAAAACGCATTCACACACCCGCATCAACAAATGGGAAGTCACGGAGAAATGTTGCACATCCGCAAATCAGTGTGTGCATTCATCCAATGAGAGTTGCACACTTGTAGAATATTTTCTCACAAATGTCTTGGATATATTTCTAGCACAAACACAAGTACATACTACAACTGCTTGAATCTGCTGTGACGAATCTCAAACACTGTTTTCGCCTTCAAGTGACAAGTTTCGCGCGCTCTCCCTTTTGCACCGAGACAAGTGCAATAGCATCCAGCTGCAGCCCCGCAGACTCACCTCCGGCTAGACACCAGTGGCTGGACACCAGTGGATAGACAGCCTACGTCATTTCCTTTTTCTCCGTCATTTCCGTTTCGCCGCTAATTTCCGTTTTCACCTCTGGATTGACATGCATATATTCATTTTATATTTTCAAAATATTTATTTTCTGTTTTCACCAGTGGATAGACAACATTCTTTGCAGGCTTTTGCACACGTCTTTTCCATATTGTCATTTTACTTTAATGACTTAAAGGTTGGGTAAGGTAAGAATTGTCTAAAGAACTTTTTTTTCAAATTGGCTTAAACTTTCTTTATATACAAATACATAATTAAAATGTAAGTACTTTGAAAAAGAGAGTATAAAAATTGAGTGACTATAGTGTATTTAATCTTCAAAAAACACAGCTCATTAATTCCTACTGGGAATTTTATACTCTCTTTTTCAAATTACTTACATTTTAATTATGTATTGGTATATAAAGACAGTTTAAACAAATTTGAATAAAAGTTTTTTTAGACAATTCTGACCTACCATAAAACAATTCTCAATAATATACTTAATATTATAACATCAATAATTCATGCAAACTGCATACACAAGAAGCACCTCGAAAATATATATTGTTCAGATCATATCACTATTCTTTGTGACTTGAATTCAGCCTAGATCAATGGACTATAACGTTTTGTCAATACAACAGACTTGTACATGTTAATTGACCACAGTTTTTTGCCTTGCCCATTTGGATATTCTTTTTTTTTTTGTAAATGTAACCACTTCTGTTTTTTAAAATATACATAGATTCATATACATGATCAGACAATTTACCAAACAATCCAGATCAAATGAACAAATCATGGTTTTGCAATATTTATTGGAAATTACACAATCTGACCATCAGAATGAAGATGCCACAGTCAGGCCCGTAAGGTTGTGGGGGAAGTAACCTAGAGCAACCTAGCTCTAGAATTGAGGCACACCAGTTCACTAATACCTTTAAAAAACACGACACAGTACCTTGAAAACAAGACGATTTTTTTTAAATAGCTAGTTTGTGCATTTGAATTCTGACATGACCAATCATCATCGACAGTTTATTTATTTTTCTTACCGCTGACATGGCGCGTCAAATTTGAAAAGTGAATGACGATACGGAAATGACGTCAATTTGAAAAGGAAATGACGTCTGCTGTCCATCCACTGGTGTCCAGCCACTGGTGTCTAGCAAGAAGTGAGTCTGCGGGGCTGCAGCTGGATGCTTCTCGACAAGTGGAGCAAAAGTGAGTCGTGCATCTGTAGAGGCAGTGGGCGGAGCCGACATTAATATTCATGAGTTTCCCGGGCATGCGCGTGTCAAACTGCTCATTTTAGTTCACGCTCCTCATTTCTCAGCAGGTTTAATGGATTATTTCAAAAAAGGCGCGACCGTAAACTACAATTGTCTATCGTTTCGTAAAGTTCATAAGGTTTTTATTAGTTTGCCCGTTTTGGGCTTTCGTCAATGACTGAAGATTGCAGGCATTCACTTCGTGTAGGCTATTATAAAGTACAGAAAACTTCAACTCGTTCATTTCGTTCTGCTTTTCCAATGCAATGCTTTAAAACTAACTTTAGTTATCATCTGTTGAATGTCACTGCAATAATTTTTTTTAATTTTTTTTATTAACAAGATATACATTTACAAAAAATATCACAAGGTTTAAAGTTCCACTTTTACCGTGAAACCAAAAATTCAGGCGTTCAGTTGATTTGCACCAAAAATACGAATATCATCGGTCTGCGGAACATAAATGGGCGTTTTTTCCCTAAACGGGAACACCCCCCTTTTTCTTCTTCTCCTTCTACGAGGAACTGTCAACATCCGGTCTATATTATGTCAAAATAAAGGTTGTACATTGACGTTATCATTGAACCAAACATAGGAAAGCAGGAACTTACGTTTAGAACTTACCGAACGTCGCAGTAGCAGTTGAAAATGTTTGGTTGTGCAGTGCATTGTTCTACTTGTCAAAAAGCTTACGATTATAAAAAAATAAAATGACATAAAAAAGTATTGTACTGCAGTATCAAACCAGTATTTCCTACAGTAATTAACGTTACTGCAGAATAGGCTACTGCACCTCAACAGTTGTAGTACTGTGTAGCAAGTGCAATAATTTGGATACGAAAAAACTGCATTCATAACAAATACTACTACAGTGTTACCACTGTATACTTAGGCTACTGCACAATGCAATATTTTGGACACGAAAATACTGCAGTACTGTTTTCCTGTCACACTTTTTTCAGTCTAACAAATCAGCAGGGAAAGCAAAACTGTCTCATAACCCCAATTGGATACCACACTATCCGTGGATCTGATACTGCTTTGCATTCAGAAGGACTTATAATAATCTCCACAATACACCAAACCACATCAGTAATATAATTTTTTATAATATTCATAATATTCCCTGTGTATATCCCAACAAAAATGGCCAAACTGAAGTATGGATTTTAATATCACCTGGACATTGAGCAAATT
Source organism: Phoxinus dragarum (assembly GCA_033366665.1). Classification (NCBI taxonomy): domain Eukaryota; kingdom Metazoa; phylum Chordata; class Actinopteri; order Cypriniformes; family Leuciscidae; genus Phoxinus; species Phoxinus dragarum. Next base: position 6,005 of record JARPMJ010006635.1, read on the forward strand.
TGTTTAAGATACAAGGAGCATTTATTTACAATCAGACAGCATAGTTCACAAGGGTTCCCTTATTTACACACAAATACTTGGCTGAATATGGATATTTTCAATAAACACACAAAGACCATTTATTTTACGTAGCAAACTTAAGAAAACTTTATTGCCATGCAGTATAAAAATACAATGTAAAAAAAAAAAACATAACTGTCTTGGTATAACAATGTCTTGTTATAGTGTGTGTTGTTTGTGTGGTGTGTGTTTGTGTTGTTGTTTTTGTGTGTGTGTTGTGTTTGTGGTGTGTTCTGTGTTTGTGTGGTGTGTATGTGGTGTGTTTGTGTATGTGTGGGTTTGTTGTGTTGTGTTTGTGTTGTTGTTTTTGTGTGTGTGTTGTGTTGTTGTTGTTTTTGTGTGTGTGTTGTGTTGTTTGTGTTGTGTTTGTGGTGTGTTCTGTGTTTATGTGGTGTGTTTGTGTATGTGTGTGTTTGTGTGGTGTGTGTGTGTTGGTGTTGTGTTTGTGGTGCGTTCTGTGTTTGTGTATGTGTGGTGTGTTGTTTGTGTTGTGGGGTGTGTTTGTTGTGTTGTTTGTGGTGTGTGTGTGTGTGTGTGTGTGTGTTTGTGGTGTGTTCTGTGTTTGTGTGGTGTGTATGTGGTGTGTTTGTGTATGTGTGTGTTTGTGTGGTGTGTTGTTTGTTGTGTTGTTTGTGTTGTGTGGTATGTCTGTGTGGTGTGTTTGTTGTGTTGTTTGTGTGGTGTGTGTGTGTGGTGTGCTGTGTTGTGTGTTTGTGTTGTTTGTGTGGTGTGTTGTTTGTTGTGTTTGTGGTGTGCTGTGTTGTGTGTTTGTGTTGTTTGTGTGGTGTGTTGTTTGTTGTGTTTGTGGTGTGCTGTGTTGTGTGTTTGTGTTGTTTGTGTGGTGTGTTGTTTGTTGCATGCTTTGACCTACTCTGCAAACTGTACATCCTCTACCAAGTACCTTCCATAGCCTGTGTGTCTAAGCACCAAGCATGCCTTCATCCAATTTTTTTTGGAAGAAAACAAATGTGCTAGTCGTAGCACAAGGCCACTGCCACAGCCTGCCACCTTGCAGATTTTGCCTATGCTAATATGCACCGGATCACTTTCAATTTCAAGATCCTTAGCCACGCTATCATTAATGCTGATCATTGGATGAAAAGGCCTCGAAAGATCTCGAAACAATTTAGATGTGTTATTAAATGATTCCAGCATGGTCATGTCCATTCTAAGGGTAATTCCAATGATCTTCTGCAAAATCTCTGGAGGGAGGTATGACTGGTCCTGGTCCTGGTCCCTTTCTGTTGCAGCAGGTGTGACCACTGGTCCTTCAGTGTTGCTGAGAGATGGAGAGAGTTTAGCATATTGGCCTACATCTTCAAGTGTAGGTAAAATCACAAACTAAGAATACAATGCGATACCTTTCAACAGTAAATTTCTGCAACACTTGCGCACACCACCACCTTCTGATAATTGTCATGTCCGCCTGAAAAGTATTGTGGTCAACTTCCAAATAGGACAAGTAAATGACTGAACATGTAATATTTAATATTATCTGATTAAGATTTTAAGATAAAAAACCCACCTCATTGAAGTCAAATGGTTTTTGGAGGGTAGCATACAAAGCATACTGAAATTAAGATTAAACAAAGTTACTAATTCAGAATAAGTCAATAAAAGACGTTACAGAAAACATTAGGCTACAACTCACACTGTGTGTGTGTGTGTGTATGAATGTCTGCATTAATTTGTTTATTTACTATACTGATGGGACAATATTTAAAGAAGGCCATGATATAGAGTAGGATGCAATACATGTTGTAGGCTGTGTGCAATACATGAGGTAATAAGGCAGTGTGCAATAGAAGATTGTGATGCAGATTGAGGACTGTGCGTTGCTTGAATACTTATCATAGGGCTATTTTATATGATATGTACTTGTAATAGGGAGGGGAATCTCTCCGTGTGCATGTCTATGTGTGGGTGTGTGTTTTGTTTATATTGTGTAAACATGATTTTGTGTACCCGTGCCAGACTCTCACTTCCCAAAGATGAATTTCTCCACTCTGGAGATAACAAAGGCTTAACTATCTATCTAAAACATACCTCTATGATGCACCACCGTCTTTAGATGGCTCTGCATGTGGGTTTCCACCCTGGCATAGTCCCCCTTGTACTGAGGACAGAAAGGGCAGTGGAGCAGTGTGCAGCCTGGGTCTGGGCATCTTTGGTATTGCGGCTTCTGACCGCTGTACAGTACTGAAGAGTGTAACTACAGTGAAAGGAAGACATATGGAGAACATTAACCAAACTCAAATTGTATTATTATCATATCATCTTGCTGCTGCTTGAACTTGCTGCGTTGTCTAACGTGTTCAACAAACAAGCAACACGGATGCATAATGTTTTTTTTACATCTTTACTTTGAATGACGTTTAGATGGAAAGAAACAATGTGCGTTGCTGACACGTTTTTAACGTTGCCACAAAAACACGATTACTAGATTTATTATCAGTATTTAACTTACCTAAGCAATCATATTGTATATAAAATCAAACAATCTTAACTCCGTTCTGGCTAGCTGAACATAGAACTACGGCTTACGTCGAGCCTCAATTATAACGTTACCCATGCCATGCCATTACATCGTTAACTAACTTGCTTGTTTGCTTGCTTTCGTTGTCACTGAAGAAAGTCCGACCACATTCTAAAATGACGCTGGAATTGCTCAAACTGTACAAATAAATTATACTTACGGACATAACTTCTCATGAACCAAATACGCTAACTCTTTGAAGTAAATTAGCTTCCACCATAGAAAGATTCGTAAAGACTTTTACCATATTCCCAAAAAGCGGAAATTACGCCTTTCCCAGAAGGCAGTGGGAAACTATTTCTGATTGGTTGATAAAACGATACAGGAATGCCCATTGGGGAGTTTCTGTGGCTAGTCTGGAACGCCCATGCCGCAATCGGACCCTCCTCAAAAATACCTTCATATAAAAGTGCCCCTCCCTCAGTAAACACATGCTGCCTTATATTTGAATCAGATTCAGTGAACAGGAGAGGAATCGAGCTGCAGAACTTGTGAGCGAATGGCTGTTACAGGACGTTTCAGAAAGGTATGTTTTTTTGTGTGTAGATGTCTCATACTTTTATATATACGCGGTTATTTGTAAAACTGCTGATTATGTTAAAACACGCAAAAATGTCCATGCATTTCAAACCATCGTTCTACCTCATAATATTACAATCATCGAACGAAGGGATTATTTGATCAGCACTCTCACACACACACACACACACACACACACTACAAAACGAATGTAGCCAAATATCTGTCGTGAACCATGAGCACATTACGAGACTAACCATGGTTTTACCACAGTAAAGAAAATGTTTACATTACTTGATGCCAACAAACACCATCATTCAACGATCGCTGGTGGGATTAAAATGAAGTTTGTATGTGTTTGGAACAGCGATGTAGTACAAATGTAACACTAAACTGAAAATGGTATTTTAGTTTAGCAATAACTAAGCAACAGCTCAACGAATAGGGTGAATTCAGGTTGAGTGTGACACTTAAGCTTTTGGGTACTGTAAAGGTTAATTTTGTTATCATGTATCCTGACTCAAATAATGTGTTTCTAACAGCAAACGCTCAGAATAAAGTGAGATGATTGCTGATGATCCTGAATGGCTTGTTGAATGAGTGTTGATAGTCTGAGGCTCATCAATATTCACAGATCTGCTGAAAACACTCTTTATTTCATGACAATAGTTCCTGTTCTCACCTCATTTATTATGCAGATGTCTTCAGATCTCCTGTAAATGGCCAGTTAAAGCTCATTTCATTGGTGTCAGCAGACTGAGGGTAATTGTTGGTTTCTATATAGGCCTAGAGATACAGACATAAATGCTTAGATGTGTCCTACAGTGGAATTCATCATCAGTGAAGCTCCTCCACAGCAACACATCATCAGTGAAGCTCCTCCCACTGTAATTCCCCAATAAATGCTGGAATATTCCCATCAGTCTACAAGTGAAGACCGGCAGCAAAGCATCAGGAAGAGCTGAAATCTGCAAAGACTGAGTTTATTAAAGAGGACAGTGAGAACACAAGTGATCCAGAACCCTGCAGAATGAAACACACTGAAGATCCTGAAGAACAAAGAGGTTGGTGTTTATTTTTCATTCATTCATGATGCTGGAGAACATTCATGTTAGAAACATTCAAGCACTTCTTCACATTTAGACAAACGGGTAAACTATGAAATAGAAGAATATTTACTTTCTTGTTTGTTTACCACAAATGGTCAGTAAAGGAAAGTTTGAGAAACTGTTATATTGATCGTCAACATCAGGTCCAACTAAATATTTGAGCTGGTTTATTTTACATTTATAACTGGCACACTTTTTTTTTTTACATTTCTCAATATAGTTTGCTGAGTATTGACACAATTCGATATGGATTGTTTTGGATATACTGCATATTAGATAAAGTACATGGCAAATGTTCTCAAGGGAAGAAAATATCTCAAATAATGCTGTAAACTATACATGGGAGTCAGTTTGTTCTACATTAATATAATATTGAAGGTTAAAATTTACTGATTTGTATACAAACACTTAAATTACATTCAAGGATGTTTTTTTTTTTTTTATAATAATAATAAAGTGTAAGGACCACCCATTGGCCCAACGACGGAATTCTACGGTATGGGCAAAGGGATAATGCGTGTATATCTTTCCAGCGCTCCAGTGAAGTTCACCTAATTTATTCGAATTTAGTTTGAATATTACTTTTGCTCTACGCTTAATCTGACTCCAGTTTCAAGTGATAATCAAATTTAGATTGTGTTTCTTATTAGAAAATAGTCATAAATATTGATTATGAATTAATTTACATCTTTGGTTATTCTGAGTTTCTTATCTTTCATTTATTTATTCATTATGGACCCAATGAGATCCCGTCGGCCGCGTCGTGTTTCTCACGGACACAAAACTTGTCAGTTCTGAAGTTAGTCAGAGGATGTAGGGTTAACTAATACCTCTTAAGTTGGTTGCCTACTCACTCATACAAAAGAGTGTAGTTGATTTTAGCCATTTCCACACAACTTGCTAAATCAGTAATAGACAGAAATCAAAAGGTCTTCAAGATGACGTGCCAACTGCTCCATTCATACATGCGCCTTTAGTTTGACCAATCCTGCTAGATTTGCGGTAGCACCAGCCTCCTATAATCTACTAAAATAATGATTTCAGAAAACTTCAGAATAAATCAAGATGTAACATTTATTTGTCAGGTAAAAATGTATGCCAATTACACAAGTAATTAAAAGTCAATTCAGAAATAATAAATACATGACATAAATTACTCAAAGATGACTCTAAAAGTAAGCAATGCATTCCTGACAGAGACACACAGGAGTATGTGAGTGTTTTCCAACGGGAGAACTGTATGGGGGTTTTCCTGGTTACATGATCCCAAAGACAGCTCTGTTACCTAGCTTTAAATACACAGACCAGAACGAAAGGGTTGTGCCAATATTTTCAGAGTTTGTTTTAGGTCAGTTCCTGTACTCCAGGGGGTAGCACCTGGTCTCGGGGCAGATATCTTGAAGAGACATCACCCAAAGAGGAACACCGGATTCTTAATCTTCTAATATTACCAATGACTGCAATGAAATTAAGACCATTTTACCAATCGCACTGAGACATCTAAAATGATACCAAACATGAAAAGGAAAAACAATAGATTCAGAAGATACATCATATGATATATAGGCATTCTTTGTGAACTTCTGGTGACTTGACTCAGGGGGAGAGGGGGCGAGGGAGAGGGGGATGCAGAGATAAGGGGAAAGTGTTTGGATGCAATGTCGTATGCTCTGTCTTTGCGATCTTCTGTCCAGGGTGCGTTTTATGGCTTTATTGCAGGGTGAGTTTTATTTTAACAGGAAAATCAATTCTTACAAAAGTTATACTAACTTTACAATTACATAATCATATTTCTATGGTGGCTGTCCATTTTTTTTAATACTGATTTATACAAACATGCATCAAATATTGAACATTGAAAATTATAATGAATATGTAATGTGGTGCATATATTTATCAAAATGCTCTCTAGAATAATTTATAGCAATATTATGAAAATATTTTAAACAGAACTCACCTTCTGGGCAGTCCATGTACTCCAGTGAGGTCTACTGTGCTTCCTGGATGAAGAAGGGCCCTTCTCAGTAATAAGGTGCCAAAATTAATGCCTGTTTTATATCTACAGAATGGCGTCACACCAGGTGGACACCACTTTTGCGGACAAAATGTAATGTGTCACAATTATTCTAAATGGGGACCTTATGACTTATAACCTTTAGTTTCATTAAGTTAACACCTCTATAACATCTATTCAAGTATTTTAATGTATTTAGACTTATTTTTCATTTAATTACAGTAATTTTAAGATAAGCAAAGCTACCCCGGACAGTCACACCAGAGGACAAATGTCATGTTTAAAACTAAATATTTACATATTTTAATTATAATACTCATTAATTACAGATGTATTAGTTCTAGAAGATTAAACTGTATATAACAACAGACATTTTAATGAAATATTATACATTTTTATTAATATTTGTCACCATGGACGCAAAAATGTAGCGTCACGTCAACCACCCACATACAGGGTGAAAAGAAAATAAGTAAACAACCAAACAATTAAATAAACCGGTATAAGTCAAGTCACCTTCATTTATATAGCGCTTTTAACAATCTAGATTGTATCAAAGCCGCTTTACAGTGATAATAGGAAATTAAAGTGCCAGAGATTGGATTTTTGATCGCACCAGACGGTTAATACACAGTAAATTCCCCAGTGTTAAAGTTAATTACATAATTAAGTGATTCATTAACTGATGATTGAGCATTGTGAATTGGGATCGTTTTGAAAACGGTGTCGTCTGTACGCGGAAAACTCAAAGGAAAAACTTCTCAGTTTAAAGCACATCGTTGTCGTGTAAACGTATCCTTAGATGAAATATGTTGTGGCAAAAATTCTCATTAAACATCATCACTGAGAGACACTCAGAGTCAAATGAATAAAAAGAGAAGTATTTATTCTTGCAAGAATAGCTTCAGTGCACTCTAAAAAATGCTGTGTTGGCTGTAATTAACTTTTTTATGTTAACAGTTGGCTTTAATTAACTTTTTTATGTCTAGTGGTCCCACGTAACTAGGTTAGGTTGGATTTATGTAACATTATTTATTTCAATTAACTTAAGTTAATTACATAAGGTTAATCCAATGCCGTTTAGTTGAATAAGGTTAACAGTCTTAATTTTGTCCAAAACAACTAAGTTAATTAATTTCAATTATCCTAAAATTTATATTTTTACATTCAACCAAAACAAATAATCCAGCAGCTCCAGTGTTAAATAAACTCTCCTGGGAGTTGATATTGCTCCAGACTCAAGAGTGTTAAAGTGTTAAAATATGAGTGTTAAATTAACACTGAAGAGTGTTAAAGTTAATGAGCTAATTAAGTGATTGATTGCGTGATGATTGATCATTATTGAAGACACCTGATGTTAACAAGCAGAATCACCAAAGGAGAAAATCTAATTTTTTAAGACACCGTTATGGTGATCAGTGTTTGCTTTAGTTGGGCTCTTGACCCTTAAATCATTAACTTTAGATTTTGTTTGGCTGTTGTATCTGAGTTATAACTCTCAGATGAACAAAGAGAAAAGTTGATCGAGCGGTGTTGGTTATGTTTTGACATAATCATAATTTTGCCTTATCATTGAACTCATTTAGAGTCTAATCTCTGACTTAAATGTACATTGTTAATTACAACATCACGGTGATCCTACCGAATAATATCCAGAATTTTCTAAATATTCTAAAGGATTTCTTAAAAGTTGTTCTGATAAACCAAAATCTTTCTTTTAGGCACACACAGACATCAATAATCAGTGTATGAATCTCAACAATGGTGACAAACAGAATATTCAATTAGGGAAAGGAAATTACTAGAAAAAATGTAGATCATAATTTATTCATACCGTAATGCATGATGGGAGTCATGAATAAGTTTTGATTGGTTGCACCCAGAATGCACTGCAACATGCTTTATAACTGTCACCATTGTTGAGATTCACAGGCTGATTATTGATGTCAGTGTGTCTAAATGAGGTCATTTTCAAAGTCTTTTGATCAGAATAACTTGTAAGAAATATTTTGGATTATTTTGAAAATGCTGATATTCATTAACTGTAGAATCACAGGTTGCTGTAATCAACATGGTAGACAAAACTCTCTAAATGAGATTTGTGATTCAGGTAAAATTATGATTGTGTGAAACCATAACTAACATCACATGAACAACTTTTCTCTTTGTTCATCTGAGAGTTATAAGTCAGATACAAAAGCTAAACTAAATCTAAAGTTAATAATGTAAGGGTCAAGAGCCCAACTAAAGCAAACACTGATCACCATAACGGTGTCTTAAAAAAATAGATTTTCTCCTTTGGTGATTCTGCTTGTTAACATCAGGTGTCTTCAATAATGATCAATCATCACTCAATCAATCACTTAATTAGCTCATTAACTTTAACACTCTTCAGTGTTAATTTAACACTCATATTTTAACACTTTAACACTCTTGAGTCTGGAGCCATATCAACTCCCAGGAGAGTTTATTTAACAATGGAGCTGCTGGATTATTGTATTATTTGGTTGAATGTAAAAATAAAATTTTTAGGATAATTGAAATTAATTAACTTAGTTGTTTTGGACAAAATTAAGACTGTTAACCTTATTCAACTAAACGGCATTGGATTAACCTTATGTAATTAACTTAAGTTAATTGAAATAAATAATGTTACATAAATCTAACGTAACCTAGTTACGTGGGACCACTTGACATAAAAAAGTTAATCAAAGCCAACTGTTAACATAAAAAAGTTAATTAAAGCCAACACAGCTTTAGTGAGTGACACACTAGAACACATACCAGAGCAATCTTTACACTCTTCTTCTCCAAGGCCATTTCCTTACTGAGTTTCCTCCCAGTAGTTTTCCACAGACTGCTAGTTTAGATTCATCGCTACCTAACCCTTTAGCCCCCCTTGCCTAGATGACCTCTGACCTGCAGGTCCGTGGTCCTTGCCTGCTTGCTTTCGGGAGTGTCACGCTCCTGCTTTCTCAGGCATGTAAACGTACATAAATTTCAGAGAAGTCCTCCCTCTCTTATCTCTCTACAAATGGTAAGACCATCTGACATTCCTTCGCAGTATCTACCGAAAGTAAATGAAAATGAAAAAATCCACCTCAACAAATACTAATAGAATAAGGAGGATATTCTTCTTGGCAAGGAAAATAATCTTTCTTAAGAGTTGATAAGATCGTACTGTCGTTTCGGTGAACAAACAGATCAGTTGATTGTAAAATTAATTCTGCTACAATTAATTCTGAAATCTAAATATTTTATACATACACAATTATAACTTAATTATATATATATATATATATATATTTCCGTTTTTGAGCAAATTTGCTGGGGTTGTGTGTGCCTCACACACACTCACACACCATTTGAACCCTCCATAAAGTAATCATTCATAAAGTTCAAAAAGGTTGAATCACGGGCTTCATTGCTCAGGAAATACGCTGTGAGAAACACACTTTCCTTGATGATGCGCTTGCAGTGTGTGTTCTCCCCTGCCGGGATTTTCTTTAGAAATGCTCTACGAAGGCTTGATTTATGTCGTTGGGAATGCAGTGTGATTATATATTAAATATATGAAACTCAATGACAGAAGGCTGCTTTCGATTTCAAATGCTAACGTACTCTTTGTGAAGAGTGATCATCTCTGTGTAAGCGGTTACATGTTCTTGCATTTCAAAATGCTTTCATGATGTAAAATGAATGTAAACACAGTCAGTTATGTCTTTAAGGCGGGATTAAACATTGTTCATTTCAAAATAGATCTGTGCATTATTTTAAATGTATAGCGTATTAAACCTCCTGCTGTTTATGATGTCATCTGTTATAATAATCAACAGTTCATCTGAAAAATAAAAACCGCTCTTGAATTGAAAACGTTATGGCACTGTTGTATATGTTTAATGTGTTTATTACATTTGATAATTGTGTCATTGATCAAATATTTTTAATAGTTCTGACAGAAACATGGGATTTGTGCCTATAATGTTTTAAAAGTAATAATTGGAAGATCTATGTTCCTCATTCATGGAGGTTTTCAAGACATGCATAATTAATTTTTAAAAACTCATCAAAATGATGGGAATATTTTAGGGCTTAGTTTATGTCCTTTGACTTTATAATCATATTGCTCTCTTTGAATTTGGATGTTGTCACACGTTGGATGAAGCAGGGAAGAATGCAGGATCTTAATTGCAGAAGTATTTATTTAAACAAACTCTAATACTTACAAACTGGATCAAAAGAAACATGAACAGAACAACCAAACATATAGGAGCGACAACAGACTGATACACATTGACGTGGGAACATATTTTATCTAAGGGGTGCTGGGGGCGGGGCTTGATATTGCGGGGTGGTGATGGTTGAGTATTTTAAACAAAATCCTAATATTAAAAAGCCCAAACAAAAAGATGACCATACAAAGGAATGAGGACAGAGTTATGTGAGAACGCTCAGAACTCATGATACATTTAAAAAACACAGCACAAAAATCTGCATCTTACCTTATGATACATGCTCAGGAGTTAGTGCCGGTTCACACAGAATGTATAATCTTTCAAAGCGAAAATGCAAGACGCCAAACGCGGGCAGTGGAAGAGGGAAAAACGCAAGGTCTCGAGGCGCGTTTTAGTTTAACTTATTTTAACTAGAGTGCTGCGTTTTGAGAACGCTGCACTGTTAGACCTTACCAGGTTTTTTTACAGTAAAATACTGGCAACACTGTTGCCAGTAATTTACCGTTATTTGTATAGTTCTTTACTGTATTATACAGTTTGTTACTGTAAAATGCACTAAATAAAAATTTGACTTAAAACTATTTTCACTTGCAGAAACCGACTGCCTTAAATTGACCAACTGTAATTTAAATGTGTAAAACTAAAATGTGTAATGCATTAATAATATGAGAAAAGAGTTAAGAACTTTCATTAGAAACTAAAAAAACTTAAGTACATAAAAAGATTTCCACTGAACCAGCAATTACATTCTGTTAAATAAAGCAACATGCAGCGTATCAGCGATGTTTCTAGATCTTCTGCTGGACTGAAGCACAGGCTCTACTCTTCAGCACAATGGTGACCCAAAAAACTACATTTTACAGTAAACTATAACCCTGTTTTATAACTTACAGTTTATTACTGTTTATATACTTTTCGTGGGTGTGTCTTTTTATCTTACACTGTTAACCCTTTCAACCCCACAGGAACATCCGCACTACAAAGAGTAAAAAGTAACATTGACGCAGTGTTGCAGTGAGATCATTAAGTGAATATGTAAGTGATTGTTGAGCATTAGTGATGAACACCTGCTGTTAACAAGCAGAATCACTGAAGGAAAGAGGAACACAAGAACAGAAAATAGAGAAACACAAGAACTACAACTGACTTCCAGCCATTACACATTATTACACTTATTATTAACCAGTAGGAATTTATTTCTGTCATACATCTACAGAAGTAGTTATTGAGATGTTTACCATTATAGAGATCAGTGTTTGCTTTAGTTGGGATGCTGATGCTAAAACATTAGTGTTTCTCTTGCTGCTTGAGCTGTGTTTTTGCAAGTCACACTTGTGCACACACAGTTTGTGAATGATTGAGGTTATATTCACTATCATGACAAAATCATCATATAGCCTGTTCATTCATTAAGAAGTTAATTTTCACTCATTCAGAGATTAATTCTCAATCAACGTGGAAAACTGCAATGGTCACTCCTTTATTAAAGGGCGGAAGATCCTGAAGATCCAAATAATTACCGCCCCATATCTAGATTGCCAGTTTTAGCAAAGATATTCGAATCATTAATAAATGACCAATTGAAACAATATCTATCTGATAATAACATTCTTCATGATTATCAGTCAGGATTTAGATCCGGACATAGCTGCATTACTGCAGCCATGTCAGTGTCAAACGATATTATAACATCGTTGGACAGCAAAAAGTCATGTGCTGCTTTATTTGTTGATCTCTCAAAGGCTTTCGATTCCGTTGATCATAAAATATTGTTACAGAAACTCGCGTCTATAGGCCTCAGTGAAGCAGCATTGAATTGGTTTGAAAATTATCTTTTAGATCGTACACAGTGTGTTTCCGTGGAAAATTACAATTCCCCATTTCTTCACGTAAATATTGGGGTTCCTCAAGGATCTATTTTAGCCCCTCTCTTATTCTCTATTTATATGAACGACTTAGGTCATGGAATAGACTCTGCTAAACTACACCTGTATGCAGATGATACAATAATTTATTCTACTGCATTATCCTTAAACCAAGCAATGAAGCAACTTCAGGATGCTTTTCATATACTGCAACAATCACTGCTAAAGTTAAAATTGGTTTTAAATTCGAAAAAGACAAAATATATTATTTTTGGCCGAGGTCGCTCTAAATTAACTGATGAGATAATTACAAACTCAAAAGGTCAACCATTAGAAAGAGTAAGTTCCTATAAATATTTAGGCATATGGTTGGATGAAAGATTGGCATTTGACATACATATCAACAAGTTGTTGAAGAAGCTTAGGCCAAAATTATATTTCTTTTATCGATTAAAATATTGTTTCCCCTACAAGGCCCGAAAGAAAATAATAGAGAGTGCTTTTTTAGCAATAATTGATTACGGTGATCTTTTATATATGCACGCAGCTACATCGCTATTAAAAAAATAGACTCTGTGTATCATGCAGCCTTACGTTTTATCACCGGCGCAGAATCACGGACGCATCTTTGTATTTTATATGCTTCCCTATCATGGTTACCTTTACATCAGAGGAGAAAGTTACATATGTATTTATTTATCGCAAAAGCCCTGTTAGGGAAATTACCTTTTTATATTTCAAATCTTCTTAATTATTACAAAAACACTTACTCTACTAGGTCAGGGTCTCATATTCAACTAAAAGTCCCAAGGGTATCGACAGAATTCGGCAAAGGCGCTTTTTCATTTTATGCTCCTTGGGCTTGGAATGAATTGCAAAATGTCCTCAACTTAGATGTACTTCCAACCCTAAGCACTTTTAAATGTCTCTTACAAAATGTTTTAACAGACACTTGTAAATGTTACAATTGATTTGTTTTTTACTTTAGTTTTACGATTATTGTGCAATGTGGTGTTGTCTGACTGTTATTTTATATGTGAAACTTGATGTGCTGCTGTCTTGACCAGGTCTCACTGGAAGAAGAGATAGAAATATCTCAATGTGATCTCCTGGCTAAATAAAGGAAATAATAAAGGAAATAATAATAAAAGTGTTACATTACCACCACTGTGAAACAACAGCAACAATGACTAATTTATTTTTTACACATGCATAACCAAAAATAAGAGCTACACTGCCTTTTAGAAACGCAGAGATATCACAAATTAGAACATGCATCTCAACAATGGTGGGAATATTTTTTTATTATTATTATTCATGCAGCAGAGCATGCTGGGAGTTTTATACTATCCTGGAACCCAGCATGCATTGCGACATGAAACTTTTGATTGTCACCATTGTTGAGATTCATACGCTGATTGCTGATGTCTGTGTGTGCCTGAGTCAAGCAGGGGTTAATACAATTTTATTACAGTATATGATTTTAATATTCTTCAGTTGACCTGATTACAGAAATATTGCTGGATTTCATGTTGTAGATTATCAGATATATGTTATTAAACCCATAAATTCATAGCTCACATACAAAAAAAAAGAACAAAATCTTACTCATGGATGATTATGACATCATCACAAAAACAAAACCATCTGATGAACTTCCCCTTGACATTTTTTTGCTGTAACAAATGTGCTTTATAAACCGTTACAACAGCCAGAGAGAGATGAATGGTAAAGAATAAAGGTATAAGAGACCAATTAAAGCAAATACTGATCTCCATCGTGGTGACAACAAACTTTATTAACTAAATCCCTGTTCATTCTCAACAATAACTTTTGTACATTTATGAAATAAATAATGTTAAACTGGTTTCACACTCAGTGTGGCTGGAAGTCAGTTGTAGTTCTTGTGTTTCTCTTTTTTTCTGTTCTTGTTTCTCTGTCCTTCAGTGATTCTGCTTATCAGGTGTTCATCAGTGTCTCAATTCACTCACTTCTTTTCGTTCACTCTGTAGGGAATAGTGAATGAGGGTATAGGGTGTGATTGGGAAAACAGCCACTGAGTGTCGACTTTGAGCGCTGTTAATTCACAGTATATTCCTGTAGGTATATTCCTGTATATTACTGTTTTAATGAAATATGGTATGATATTGTAAGAATTTGGGCTTTTTCGACAGTAAGGGCTAACAGTGTACAGAAAGGTGATAGGCAAATGATAATAAATGTGTCTGAAAAAATAACGAGGCATTTTAATTGTTTATTAATAAACTATTGTTTTCTAAATCAGTGTCGACTACAAACATATCTCCATCTCCGCTGTTAAGCGGATGCGCCTTTAGAGAGAAATGCACCTTTCATACGGATTACTTAATCAGAACAAAATGTATTCGCTTTCGATTCGAATTTGTTCGTTTTAAAGTGGACATTTCAAGCTTTAGCCTATACAGGCTATATTTTGTTTCAGTTCTCGCGCTCCAGTTCACGGAGATCATGAAAGCGCGCCTGATTGTTTTATTTTATTTTACAAAAGCACAACGTTTTCTTGTTATTGTGAGTTTACACAAATAAAAGTAGTTACGAATAATGTATTATTTTCTGTATGACCAGAAATTATAGAGTATTTTAAGTTGTTTCACTGTTGATAGGAAAATGCAAGTGTTCGCGCTCGCGCCTCCGTGCCATGCAGTCCTCCACACTCCCCGCCGCAAACCCTTGGATATGCGTCAAAATCTTGTGTTTATTTCTGATAATCTTAGCCCTGTATTACTATATTGTCTAACCCGTATTATGAATGACATTTGACAAATTGCTTTGTTCCTTTTTTGTATAAAAGCGTCTTCTAAATATGCAGCGCAACAGTTAAACACGACTAGTGCGTTCACACTGAAAAACAATAGAAAAGTAGCAGAGTGGGATGGAAAAACACGTTCTCCTAATACCAAAGAATACTTTAATCAAGACATCGATTTAATTTTTTCACCGACGTCTGAGTGAACATGCATTAAATGAGTGTCAAATGAGTTATGCTGGTCCTCAACCAGTGTCACGTTACTCCATGCGGGATCGGCTTTTGCCTTTTGATATACATTTCTTTTAGTCATAAAACCATATTCGACAACATATCAAAACTAAATAATCTTTAGAGTAATTTTATAAAGGTAGAAGGTGTTCTTAAAAAAACATGTTGAAAAACAAAAAGTTATTTAAAGTCATGTCATCTTAAATGCCAATGTAGTAAAACAGCTGTCGTCAGGAAGCACCCCTACTTCCCGCAGCCATGCTGATACACATTGCTTAAATACACAGAACAGAAGACTGGAAAGCGAGACACAGCTGGGACAAATGAACTCATAACTAATTAACAAGACAGGGATTAAATCACAGAAACAAGTGTGCAAACTGGGTGTCACAGGCAAACATAACATGAACACAGACACTAAACGTGACAGATGTACTGGAAATGCAATTCAACTTTTTTCTTTCATTTCAGAGCTGATGGAAGAGAGCGAGGAGAGTGAAGAACTGAGTGAAGTGGAGGAGGAGAGTGAAGAACTGAGTGAAGTGGAGGAGAGTGAAGAACTGAGTGAAGTGGAGGAGAGTGAAGAACTGAGTGAAGTGGAGGAGGAGAGTGAAGAACTGAGTGAAGTGGAGGAGGAGAGTGAAGAACTGAGTGAAGGGGAGGAGGAACATCATGTCAAACCTGGAGAAAAACCTTTAAGTCGCTCAAAGGCTAAAAATAAATTTTTAAAGAAAAGAAGAGCCATTAAATCTACAACCTGCACTCTGTGTGGAAAGAGTTTCATAGCCAAACGAAGTCTTGTGCGTCACATGAGAGTTCACACTGGAGAGAAGCCGTTCTCATGTGATCAGTGTGGAAAGAGATTCACAGCCAAACATAGTCTTGTGCGTCACATGAGAGTTCACACTGGAGAGAGGCCGTTCTCATGTGATCAATGCAGCAAAACTTTTTTTAGGGCATCAAACCTGAAGAAACACCTGACAGTCCATACGAAGGAGAAGCCACATTCATGTTCTGTGTGTGGAAAGAGTTTTTCACTGCTGCAATCTTTACATGCACATCAGAAAATACACACTGGTGTGAGAGAGTACATGTGCTTTGAGTGTGAGAAGACTTTTACTTCAGCGGCCATTTTAAAACATCACCAGAAAATTCACACTGGAGAACAACCTTACAAGTGTTCACACTGCGACAAGAGATTCAGTCACTCATCAGATCTGAAAACACATGAGAGGTCCCACACTGGAGAAAAACCTTACAAGTGTTCACACTGTGACAAGAGATTCACTCAGTCATCAAATCGGAAATCACATGAGAGGATCCACACTGGAGAGAAGCCGCACACGTGTGATCAGTGTGGAAAGAGTTTCACACACAAACACAGTCGGGAGAATCACATGAGAGTTCACACGGGAGAAAAGCCATTTACATGCAATCAATGTGGGAAGAGTTTCCGTCATTCTTCACACCTTAAGTATCACATGAGGATCCACACTGGAGAGAGGCCGTTCTCATGTGATCAGTGCGGCAAAACATTTTCTATGGCATCACGCCTGAAGGAACACCTGACAGTTCATAAGAAGGAGAAGCCGCATTCATGTTCTGTGTGTGGAAAGAGTTTTTCACTGCAGCAACATTTACATAAACATCAGAAAACTCATACCTGTGTCAGAGAGTACATGTGCTTTGAGTGTGAGAAGACTTTTACTACGGCACAATATTTAAAAAAGCACCAGAGGATTCACACTGGAGAAAAACCTTACAAGTGTTCACACTGTGACAGGAGATTCAGTCAGTCATCACATCTGAAAACACATGAAAAGATCCACAGTGGAGAAAAACCTTACAAGTGTTCACACTGCGACAAGAGATTTAGTCATTCAACATCTCTGAAAAAACATGAGAGGATCCACACTGGAGAAAAACCTTACAAGTGTTCACACTGCGACATGAGATTCAGTCAGTCAGCATCTCTGAAATCACATGAGAGGATCCACACTGGAGAAAAACCTTACAAGTGTTCACACTGTGACATGAGATTCAGTCATTCAACATCTCTGAAAACACATGAGAGGATCCACACTGGAGAAAAACCTTACAAGTGTTCACACTGTGACATGAGATTCAGTGATTCATCACATCTGAAATCACATGAGAGGATTCACACTGGAGAAAAACCTTACAAGTGTTCACACTGTGACAAGAGATTCAGTCATTCAACACTTCTGAAAACACATGAGAGGATCCACACTGGAGAAAAACCTTACAAGTGTTCACACTGTGACAAGAGATTCAGTCAGTCAACACATCTGAAAAGACATGAGAGGATCCACACTGGAGAAAAACCTTACAAGTGTTCACACTGCGACAAGAGATTCACTGATTCATCATCTCTGAAACCCCATGAGAGGATCCACAGAAGAGAGAAGCCTCACACATGTGATCAGTGCGGGAAGAGTTTCTCTTTTAAAAGTCGCCTGAAGATACACATGAAGATCCATGCAGTGGAGAAACCACATCCCCAAAGTCTGAGATCACGGTAAGAAGTTAATCTTTATGTGCTGAGAAACAAAATCTCTTCTGTGTAAGTTAGTCACAGTCAAATCACTCTTCTCCACCTATAGTTGGCGCTGTTTCACTGTGGCTGCTGTTGAATCATCCAGGTTGTGAATGAGGCCGACACCATTGTGTGTACAGTAGTAAATAGTAGCGCTGTATAAATGCCTCATTCATTCATTAGATTTGATCTCCTCAAAACAGTCATAGACCACGTCCAAAGGATAAGAACTGTTAATTTAAGCTGGTAGATAAAACTGTGTATCATCAGCATACCAGTCGTAGGAAATCTATATTTCTTAAAAATGGCTCCCAATGGTATAAAGTGAAAATAGCAGAGGGCCTAGAATGGACCCTTGGGGCACACCGCATCATAAGGGAACCAACGAAGAAGAAAACTTCCCAATGCTCACTGAGAAGTGGCCAATCACTGCCAGGCGACACCCTGAATACCCACCACCTTTTTCAACCGATGTAACAAAACAGTCGAGAATGTAGTTGTTTAAAGCTCAATTCTCTGGTTTATTTATAAAGATAGCACCTATTTCAAAATTTGATCCGACGTTTTCGGCTTGTGAGATCCAGGCGATCACCGGGCGCTCAGCGCTCATGTAACCCGCCTGGGGAACAGCCTTACCTCGGCTAGTCCTCCTGACGTTTGCCGCTGGTAAACGAGAAATGTTTAAATTCACAATCCATAGCTTCGGTTCTATATGAAACATATAATTTAAAAGACATTAATGACTCGTTATAAAGTAGGTCAAACGACTTCTTTAATTATGTGACTTTTTCTTCATCTCATTCAGAAATGTATGACTGCAAGTGTTCAGTGTCACATCCATAGTTAATATAGCTGAACAATGTCATTCCTACTTTCACGCAGGGCAGGCATTTAGTCATATTACAAAATAGTTTATTGAGGCAAACATAAAATGACATTATAAACTGAAAAGCGGGCCTGCGCCCCGTTTACACGTCACCTCACCACGTGACGGCAGCAAGCAGGCTCCTGATTGGTTAACGCGGCGTGTATTGATGCCAAAGTTAAAAAAAAATCAACTCTGGCGTCAGATATGCGTGATATGCTTATCAAGAATACACAGACAAGAGAAGCTTCCAGATTCTTCCTCTGTTAATGTTAGAAAGGATTTGGAAACTATGATTACAGATTAGCCTACATGTCATATGTGCCATCTAGAGTTTATCTAGAACTAGTGATTTATAACACAAATCATCTTCATGATATTAAAATGGATCATAATCGTGCACATCAGTTGATGACCAGATTTGATGGGGTGAAAAATGACTAGTGAACTCATCAGAGATCTTGACTTTGGGCTTCACTTTTCATTTCACATTTGTCTCTCATTTGAAATCTCACTTGATTTAAATGTTTCTTTTAGACCTGATGGACGTGAACAAGAAAGGAAAACCAGAAGCCAAAAAATCTGTCTCCTGCCCTCAATGTAAAAAACGCTTCATGAAAATCAAGTTCACATTGGGAAGAAGCGGCTCAGGCTTTCTCTCTGAAATCACTTCTGCTTCTCATTCTGAAGAAAGACCATTTAACTGTGATCAGTGCGGTAAACAGTTTCATTGGGCTTCAGTCCTGAAGAAACACCTGAAGATTCACACAAAGGAGAAGATTCTTTCGTAATATTACAGCAGAAAAGACACGGCGGTGTGTGTTTCATGAAGTCCTTTACTACGGATGATAGAAAGAGAAGAACTGAAAGAGCACCAGAAAATTCACCCTGTAAAAACCTTTGAAGGCAAAGTTCAGGAGCTGAAGAAGAGGCCTTAACACTTTTAATAGAGACATGAATCTTATATACATTTTTAACTCGTTCTTCATTGCTTTTCTTCCATTGAAACGCAAGATATACTTTTATGTATCTTTGAAACTGGACTCTTTTCTTCTCTTTTTCTCTTGAGATGCTTTGGCTCTTATCAGTAAAGAGAGAGATGTCTAATTCGCTTTCACTTTTTCTTAATGTTTGTATTTACTTCATGTAATTATTGATTAAACTCTTTACTCATTTTATCAACATCTCATTATTGTCCTTTTTTAATTTTCTGCTAATTCTGCTTGAATTAAGAGCAATTTCTTCATTTTTGTTCTGAAATTCACGAAGTATCCTGATATGATTGCTTTGATAGCTTTCCGTGTTTTAAACTTCTCAACAGAGTTTTTAAATGCTTAACTAAATTATATTTCACTGCACACATCACTGACATTGAATGAGATTGCTGTCTGTCTACATTATTAACAGTTCCACCCTTGATATCCAGTATCATATATATACATTTCAAAGAGTTTTTTTGAGTCAGTTTGATGTGTCATTCACACCATCAGGCTTCATGAAGTCAGAACAATTGTCCATTCCCCACATGGTTTATGACCTCCACCATTCCCCAAATGGCAGAGCTCTTCAGGAACGTTGAAAAACTGTGGCAAGTTGACGTACGTCCCTTCAGGAACGAAAAGAAGGTCACCAGATCCTGTCAAGACCAATATGTTACACCAGCCCTCTGCTTAGGTGCAAATATTTTCAATCCCCAAAGGAAATTGTTATGCCCAGCCTCCAGAACAATGAACGGTACCTCGCTAAAGATCCAGATAAAGCTAAGGCGTACAATGCTGAAATTCTGAAACTGACCCAGGCAGGAACCGTCAAGAAGTTGAGTTCCCACCAGTTGTCACAGTCAGGGAATAATGGTATATCCCACATCACATTTTGAGTAGCACTTAGCACTCTCAGTAGCACTTTGAGATATGCTCCAAATGTAAAGTGCATTACAAATCAAATCTATTATTATTGGTACCGAGGTCTGAACCTAAATGAGTGGCTGTTACCTGGCCCCACCTTAGGACCTTCACTCCTAGGAGTGCTGTTAAGGTTCCGGGGGCACTGTAGCTATCAGGTGGTTATGTAAAAGCCATGTTCCTCCAGGTCCGCCTGCTCTCTGAAGACCCTTCGGAGATTTGTCTGGCGTGACATGGAAGGAGACCAAACTCCATCGGTGTTTGAGTGGCAAGTCCTGCCCTTCGATACCCTGTGTTGCCCATGCTGTGCCAGTTGATCCAATATTCCATAAATCCACTCTGGGCCTCAGCTGACACTGTTCCACAGACACATTGAGGTACAAACATCGATCAGTAAATTGTGATGCTCCTACCATGCGTAACATTTAAAGGGCCTTTAAGGTACGACCCCCTCGGGTTAATCCTGCCGTACACCACCCGTGCCAAAATCCTAATGAGACCACTTTGGGACAAACACAGAGACTGGGATGATCCCCTACACAGTAAAATCCCCAGAGTTAAATTAACTCTGCTCAGATTATATTTGGTCCCTCTCTACAGAGAGTTAAAATAACTCTGAATCAGAGTTAAAGTTAATGAGATACTTAAGTGATTAATTAAGTGATGATTGGGCATTAATGATGAACACCTGCTGTCAACAAGCAGAATCACTGAAGGAAAGAGAAACTCAAGAACTACAACTGACTTCCAGCCACAGCAAGATCTCAGCAGAGGAGGATTAAACAACTCCACAAACAGCATTACCAACCTCACTTATTACTAACCAGACTGACTTTATTTCTGTCAGAAGGTCTTAGTGAGAATGAACAGAGGTTTAGATGTTGAGGATTTATTGAAATTTTTGATTACCATTCTGGTGACCAGTGTTTCCTTTAGTTGGGCAGTTTGACTCATAGCATGTTTTGAGAGTTTGTGGTTTTTGTAACAGTTTTTACCAAAACACGTAATTTGTTACAAAGAATGCCAGGAACAAAGTTGATCAGGTGATATAATTTTCAACAACAAAAAGTAGAATAATGCATTTATCTCATCACTATCCAACAGTGGTTATTTGATGTTAATAGATTATATTCACTAACAATACTCCCTTGCCAAAGATCGGACAATCTGAATTTAGAGTTTTAAAATGCATTATGGATTTTTTTTTTTTTTTTAGACACAGACATCAAGAATCAGCATATGAATCTCAACAATGGTGGCATGTTTCATTCCGCAATGCATGCTGGGAGCCACAATAGTATAAAACTCACGGCTCCCAGGATGCATTGTGGCATGAAACATGTCACCATTGTTGAGATTCATATGCTGATTCTTGACATCTGTCTTAAAAGAAAAAAATCCCTATAAAGTGTTTTTAAAATTCTAAATTCAGATCATCCAATCTGTAGCGAGTATCGTTTGTGAATATAATCTACTAATATCCAGTAACCAATTTTGGACAGTGATGAAAGAAGTGCATTATTCTACTTTTTGCAATTGAAAACTATATCACCTGATCATCTTTGTTTCTGCCTTTCTTTGTAACAATTTACATGTTTTGGTAAAAACTGTTACAAAAACTACAAACCCACAAAAAATAATATAAAGAGTAAAACTGTCCAACTAAAGGAAACACTGGTCTCCAGAATGGTAACCAAACAATTTCAATAAATCGTCAACATCTAAACCTCTGTTCATTCTCACTAAGACCTTCTGTAGACGTCTGACAGAAATAAAGTCAGTCTGGTCAGTAATAAGTGAGGTTGGTAATGCTGTTTGTGGAGTTATTTAATCCTCCTCTGCTGAGATCTTGTTGTGGCTGGAAGTCAGTTGTAGTTCTTGAGTTTCTCTTTCCTTCAGTGATTCTGCTTGTTGACAGTAGGTGTTTCATCATTAATGCCCAATCATCACTTAATTAATCACTTAAGTATCTCATTAACTTTAACTCTGATTCAGAGTTATTTTAACTCTCTGTAGAGAGGGACCAAATATTTTCTGAGCAGAGTTAATTTAACTCTGGGGATTTTGCTGTGTACTGCCCCCAGGATTTGCTACAAGCCTGGAGAGACTGGGAGGGAAAGTTACAAGTCCTGCCGAGAATCACCTACCCTGAGCGTACGCACCTCAGGCGATTTTGCCGGGGCTTCAACCCCGTATGGTTTGATTGTAGCCCCCGAATGTATTTTAAAAAGTTGACTGACAAATATGAAACCGGACAATAGCACATACTGCATACAGCCTGTAAAAATAGACATAGGTCTTAAAAATAATCTAGCAAATAGAATAAATTTCTTTGCTGTCGGTAGCCTATGTGCTACTCCTTTTCTTCACCTCTCTTGAATATGCAGCAGGTAGGGGAGGAGCTAGCACAGTTGTTGACTTCAACTAACGTTAGTGTGGCGAGTTAACAGCAGATAGCAGGAAAGATGAAAAGACAGCAAAAATGAAGCAAATGACTTAAAATGTAATTTACCAATACACAACAGTTCATATTATGTTCTACTATTTTAGGATACATGCATCTGGAAAGTCTCACAGATGTACTTTGACTGAAAGTAAATTGTTACTGTAAAAAAA
Organism: Phoxinus dragarum; assembly: GCA_033366665.1. NCBI lineage: Eukaryota > Metazoa > Chordata > Actinopteri > Cypriniformes > Leuciscidae > Phoxinus > Phoxinus dragarum. The sequence goes on from JARPMJ010006635.1 coordinate 29,298, forward strand.
AAAAACAATTCAAGTGATCCCTGCATTTGCATAAAATGGTCTGGGCTAAGCCCTGGATGTCCTTCAATGCTGGAAATGCCCCCGTACCGTATAGCCGAGATTCTTATCCTGAGAGTGGCAAAACAGAATAGCTTTGCAGAGGGAGTTCAGACTACTGCAATAATGGGAAACCAGTCCAACGAAGTAGCCATTTACTTACTCTCTCCAGAGCTGGACGAGACAAAGGATCTCATTAAGGTCGGGGCAGATTGCCCCGATCTGAAGACTTGGCTGCTGTGCTTCCCATCATTTTGGATCATTGCCATCCTACCACTAAGCTTCTGATTCAAGACTGTGATACCCCGACCCGTTTAAAAGTAATAGTTTGGTCACCATTGTGGAGGTTGGTGTTTGCTTTAATTGGGCTCTTTGACCTTGACTATTTGATGATAGATTTTCTTTGGCAACTTAAAATGAGGACCAAACCAAATGAGTCATTGTGAAGAGGCAAAAACAACAAGAAGTGCTGAAAATACAAAGTTCAGACATTGCTCAGAGTAGCATGAGCCAGACAAGGGAGGATTAAGGAAAAGGATTTAATTTTTTTTTATGTTATGTCAAGTGCTCACGGAAGAGCTGAGTTTTCAGTTGTCTTGAATGTTGTCAGGGATTCTGGATGAGGGTGGGGAGATCATTCCACCAACAGTGAATGAGAATGTTCTGGAGAGTGATTTTGTGGCTCTCTGTGATGGTACCACGAGTCGCCGCTCAATGACCTATCGTAGGTTTCTGGTAGGGATGTAGGCTCGTAGGAGCGAGTGAAAGTAGAAGGGAGCTGAGCCTGTGGTAGATCTGTAAGTCAGTGTCAATGCTTTAAACTTGATGCGAGCCGCAAGTGGTAGCCAATGCAGTGAGATGAACAGAGGAGTGACGTGGGCCCTTTTGGGATCATTGAAAACAAGACAAGCTGCAGCATTCTGGATCATTGGTAGAGGTTTAGTTGTAACATGATGGAAGACCAGCCAGAAGAGCATTGCAGTATTCAAGCCTAGAGATAACCAAGGCCTGGGCGAGAAGTTGTGTTGCATGTTCAGTTAGGAAAGGCCTAATCTTCCTGATGTTGTGCAGTGCAAATCTGCATGATCGAGCGGTCTTTGTAATGTGGTCTGTGAAGGTCAGCTGGTCATCAAATATTACTCCAAGATTGGTGTGATTGATGATGAATCTAGCTGGATAGTGAAGTGCTGTAGAGACGGATTGGCAGGGAGGACGAGAAGCTCAGTCTTTGCCAGGTTGAGCTGCAGGTGATGTTTCTTCATCCATGCCGAGATGTCCGCCAGGCAGCTTGAGATACGTGCAGCTACTGTGGGATCATCAGGTTGAAATGAGAGGTAGAGCTGGGTGTCATCAGCATAGCAATGGTAAGAGAAGCCATGTGCCTGTATGATGGGTCCCAGTGATGTGGTGTAAATGGAGAAGAGGAGCGGTCCAAGAACTGAACTCTGAGGAACCCCTGTAGTCAGTTGATGTGCATTGGATACCCTCGCCACTCCATGCGACCCTGAAGGACCTACCTGTGAGATAGGACTCAAACCAGTGGAGAGGAGTTCCTGTGATGCCCAGTGATGAGAGGGTGGACAGGGAGGATCTGATGATTCACAGTGTCGAAGTCAGCAGACAGATCCAGGAGAATGAGAACTGATGATTTGGAAGCAGCTTTTGCGATACGCATGGTTTTTGTGACCGACAGTAATGCAGTCTCGGCTGAATGCCCTTTCTTGAAGCCAGATTGGTTTGACATCCAGCTCTTAATGAGTTCAGTGATTTAGGTCAAATAACGATTATGTTAAAACACAACCAACACCATCAGATCACCTTTTCTATTTGTTAGTGATGAGTCGTTCATGAACGATCCGTTCATTGCGTCTGTCACGTGACAAATGAACGAAAGACTCGTTAGGTAAAGTAATTATTTATGTTCCCTGTAAATTATTTTTGACTACATTATGATGATTTCTAAATTCAGAATATGACCAAGACTGTGTAGGGTGGATGTGTTCGGGGAATTTGGCTGTTAAAAAGCATAACATTTAAAGGCACCTTAAATGAACGAAATGACTTGAAAAATAGATTTGTTCATTTTAATGAACGAGATCGAACAAGAGAGTCAGTAAAATGATCCGAACTTCCCATCACTACTATTTGTTCATCTGGCTGTTATAACCAAACCAAACAATATCTAAAGTTAATGATTTTTTAAGGGTCAAGAGCCCAACTAAAACAAACACTGATCACCAAAAAAAGTATCTCCTTCAGTGATTCTGCTTGTTAACATCAGGTGTCTTCAATAATGCTCAATCATCACTCAAATATTCACTTAATTACCTCATTAACTTTAACACTGCTTCAGTGTTTATTTAACACTCTGCTCAGAGTTTATATAATTCTTAACACTGGGGATTTTGCCGTGTAGTTGTGTTTAGACGGGTAAAAAGCTGGAAACTTGGAAAAACATTTTTGTGACCCTCGTTCATATCAGAAAAAAAAACTAAATTTATCTCACAGGTTGATCTTCACAGGAACATTTGTGAAAGGTTGAACTGGCAGAGGAGTTCATGAGAGGCATGTTGATTTCCCAGTCTCCTCAAGCCAGTTTGAGCGATTTGTCCCAGACAGAAACAGTGTCGGCCCAGATCCGGCCCCACGTCTGGTACACATGCATTCCACATTTGGGCTGGATCTGGGCCGGCACTTTTGAATGAGGGTACGTTTACATGACAACGATATGCTTAAAACGAGAAGTTTTTCCTTTGAAGTTTTCCACGTACAGACGACACCATATGTCAAAACGATCCCCATTCACACAGATCCGCGAAAATCCGTGTATTCTGCTGCCAGGCGATGAAACACTAAAGACTGAACACGCAATACGCATGTGCATGACGTCATCGTCTTCAGAGATTCACGTTTTTTGTTGTTTACACTAGAGACCGTTTTCAAAAACTTGCACTTTGAAACTTGTTTTCAAAACTTTGCGTTTTCAGGCGCCTGGAACGCCATAGTCGTGTAAACGAACGGCCAAAACGCATTCGTGATTATTACTGGGGCCGTTTGAGTTGAATCATCCCTCATTTCTTCCTGATCTTCACATTCAGCATTAAAATTATTTGAATAAGGAGGGATTGTGTGAATGGAGGGTAAGAGAAGATGCCCCGTGCTACATTTGTTCTCGTAGAAGCCGTTGTACTTGGATATTCATCACAATAGGGAAGAAAAAATTATCACAAATTCTGTTTCATGTTGGCTTTAATAATAATAATTGGACTCAAAATACATATCGAGTTAACCTGTCAATCATAACCTGCAACATAATACTATAAAAATCAAACAGATTATGACTGTCTTTAAGGCAGCTCATGACGCGACACTATACATTTTTTTATAAGCAACGTAATTTACTCAAAAACAGACAAGACAAGCTGAGCTAACATATTAAAGTGCGTTTCAAAGCTCAATATCAGTGCTCAAGGCGTTTTCACTTCAGTTCACCGTGATTGAGAATCAAAGCAGTTCGTGATGATCAAACCAGCTCAATTTCTCTGGATCCACATGATCCTCACCGTGGAGGACCTCAGAGTCAAACACTGGAACACCAGGCGTCCCGTGTGAAGATCTCGATCAGAGTGTGACGTGTGAAGATCGCCCTCAGGTTTGGAGGCCCATCTGAGCCATCAGCTGCTCGTACACCGTCCAGGCCATCGCCGCCATCATGGTCCTCCTGAGAGAGCGAGGAACCGCACCGCGGAAAAACCCCACCAACCCCTGATCCTGACAGACAAGAGGCATTACTTCAGTTAGTTTTTATTTTAACATTTTAGTTAGACATTTTGTTGTGCGTGTTTGTCATTTTAGTAAGCTTTTAATTTTTGAACAATATTTTTCTGGGGTTTTTTTAAGTTATTTTTATTTCAGTTTTTAGTCATTTTAGTTTTAGGAATATCGTATTTAGTTTAATAAAAATATTAGTGGAAGTGGATTTACACTAGAGGTCAATATATATAATCACTTAAATATACACTTAAATAATATATTACTTAAAGTAATCACTTTAAGGGAACTATTAAAAACAAAAAAGTACTATTTATGGTATACAGAAAAAAAAGTTTCTTTTTTTTTAGAAAGAGTTCATATTCACTTTTTTATGGTATATTAGACAAAAATAAAAATGAATTTAAGTCATGGTTTTTATTAGACACAGCCATTAGACGATAGACGATTTATTAGACGAGAAAATCCCTCCGCAGAAGTAGCAGTGTATATGGTTAGAGGATGGCTGTGTCTCATGAGAACTTGTTATTTGTACACGCTGTGACTATACAAATCACAACATGTAAATAGGAAAATGTTGGCATTATTTTGTCACTTATTGGGAGCAGTATGCTAGCTGGAGCCGTTTACCTCCAGTCTTTGTGCTAAGCTAGGCTAGCGGTGGGAGTATCAGACAGAGTTACGGCACGCACGGAGATGAAAAGGGTGTGTATGGACTTATCTAACTCTGGGGGATACGGTGAATAAGCTAAAGTCCCAAAAAGTTGGCGTGTTCCTTTAACAATAAGAGAACCAAACTGTGGACAACAAACCTGTAAATTCATTTTAAAAATCTCCACATTCAAGCGGATTCTACCCAACTTTTTTTCTATATATTTGGAATCTGTGGAATTATGATGAACGCAGATTCAAATGTGAAGTGTCATTTTTTATATTTAAACAGAACTGTTTATTTACAGTAAGTGCCACAAACAGAGCAGGAAACTACTAGCCGATGGAAGAAGTGTTTGGGGAAACCTGTTTGAACACTCAGTCATTAGATTTGTCATTACAAGCTAGAACTGCTATCATTATTAATTCACTATATTACAGTAATATCTGCCTTGCATCATGCCTATAAACCCCGTTAATCATAATAAAATCACAGTAAAGCACAGCCTCTCATAGCTTCTTGCTTTATCTGAGTGCCAGTCTGAGGCAGCAGAGAGAGGTGCATGTTGGGAGAATCAGCGTGAGACGAGCATCCGTTACCTTGTAAATGTATCGCAGCACATCTGACGTCCTCCTGAAGACGTCTGGACTCACTTGAACATGAGTTTTCACCACATCCGCCGGCTGGGGTCACGACTGAGGCCAGGACGCCGGCCAGAACCCCACAACTGAAGTTAGCCAGAGGAGCGTAAGACGACTGACCGATCTCTGAGAGAGAGAGAGAGAGAGAGAGGAGGAGAGAGAGGAGAGAGAGAGAGAGAGAGAGAGAGAGAGAGAGAGAGAGAGGAGAGAGAGAGAGAGTGAGTGAGTGAGAGTGAGTGAGTGAGTGAGTGAGTGAGTGAGTGAGTGAGTGAGTGAGTGAGTGAGAGAGAATCAGTACAGTCTGTTACACAATGAAGGAAGGACTGAACGGCTCTCTTATGGAGAAACATTTGTACATCATTCATGAGCAATATTCCTGTTATCACACCAAACCTCTCAAGACTAGAAAGAAATGTCCCAAAAGGACATTGGGATGGAAAAAATATGAGTTGGGAGGAAATCTTGTATTTTTTTTTTGTTTAAATCGCAAAATTTTTGCTTTCTTATGAGAAACTTTGCGTCAATCCGCAAAATGTTGGTGTTCCCCTGGGACATGTTGCATTCACTTGCAAAACTTGTGTTTATACATAACAATTTTACATTTCCTAAGAAATTTTGAGTTTGCTCAAAACGTTTGCGTTCCTCCGAGATATTTTGCATTCGCCAGCAAGATATTGGTGTTCTATGCACGCTTGTTTCCCCGCCACTGAATAAAAAATAAAGATAATTGCGACTTCTTTTCCTCGCAATTGCACGAAAAACTCACAATTGCGAATCAGAATTTATATAAAAATCAGAATTGAAAGATATAAACTCGCAATTCGGAGATTTTTTTTCCCCTCAGAATTGGGATACTATAACTAGCAATTGCGTGTTTATATCTCACAATTCTGAGGAAAAGAAATAAAAATTGCGAGAAACCTCCCAATTGCAAAAAAAAAAGGCAGAATTGCAGGAAAAAACACCAGTTGCGAGAAAAAAGTTAGAATTGTGAGAAAAAAGTCAGAATTACGAGAAAAAGCCAGAATTTCAAGAACAAAAAGTCAGAATTACGAGAAAAAAGCCAGAATTTCAAGAACAAAAAGTCAGAATTGCGAAAAATAGTAAAACTTGTAAGATGAAAGAAGCAATTATCTTTTAAATTGCTTTATTCCCCTGAGAAACGTTGCATGTGCTCGCAAAACATGCGTTCCACTGAAAAACTCGTAAGACTTTTGAGTTCAGCAAGAAAATTTTGCATTTGCTCACAAAAATATTGCGTTCCCCTGAGAAAGTCCCGTTTGCTTGCAAACATTTGTTTTGTGAGCAAACTAATAATATAACTTTTCCTCCCATGACACAAATGTACCAGAGCAAAAAAAAAAAAAAAGCCAGATGTTGCTAAAATCCTATTGAATCAAACCCATATTTGAAGCACATGTAGTGTATTCTCACACTCTCAGTGTGTGTTCAGACCTGGTGGCAGTGAGTATTTGGCCTGGCTGTAGATCATGACGTATATCCCGGAGAACGGTGCGTCTCTGAGCAGTGTGGCCGTCAGACCGGAGAACAGGGCCTTGGGTCCCTCCGTCCGGCACACGGACCGCAGCGCTCCCGACACACTGCTGTACTGGTACCGGCCGCTCTGAAACACACACACGAGATCACACTCTCGCATGAGGCCGATCTACACTAGTGCTCAAGAGCTAGTAAGATATTGGAATGTTTTTTAAGGAAGTCTCTTCTGCTCAACAAGCCTGCATTTATTTGATCAAAATACAGTAAAACCCTCAAATATTATTATAATTTAAAAGTTTTCTGTGTGAATATAGAGTAAACTGTAATTCTACTTTACATTATAAATCTCTTTAAGGTCACTTTTGGTCAACTTAATGTGTCCTTGCTGAATGAAAATATAAATTTTCTTCAAAAAATTGCCCATTTTGAATGCTAGTGTACTGATTTGTATTTATCTACACACACACACATGCACACACACCTCGAAGCGTGTTTTGATGACGGTGACGGGCAGCATGCAGACGCCGGCCACACATCTGGCTCCGGCTCCCAGCAGCACTGAATGCAGGGGCCCCGGGGCCCCGTCAGCGAAGAATCGCTGCTTTAGTGTGAAATACGTGCTGAAGTAGATCCCGACTCCTGGAATACAGCGGACAAACGACTGCGGACAGAGAAACAGAATATAACCACACAAAAAAAAACATATATAATAGAAGTATGGTATCAAATGAATGAGACACTCACGGGTGAGACGCCTCTCCACAGTCCCAGGAGCTTCTCCGTCCGCAGGACACTCACAAACACCTCGACCATGCCGACCCGACCCGACCTGAAGCACAGAACACAGTTCAGTCACACTTCACTCAGCCAGACTGAGGCGGTCCTCGAGCCCGTCCCGTGTGTGTGCACTGACCCGGGCTGTAGCGTCTGCAGGCGCGTCTTCACCAGGTCCAGGGGCTGGAAGAGGAGCGTGGAGCACGTCCCGCTCAGAGACCCACACATGAACGCCTTCAGGGCCGGATGAGCCTGAGTTAAACAGGGTTAAACAGTCAAAAACGGCTCGAATCATATCGGTTTACACAAGAATGGTTAAAAATTATTGTAGATGGAGTTCAGCATGTAACTTCTTAAAAAAATTTTTTTGTGTGTGTTCATAAAAATAGGGTTATGTTAACTAAATCTAAACTTGACCATCAAAACATTCTCAATACTTTAAATAAAACAAGCATTAACTGAAGTAAAATAAAATATAATACCACAAACTTATTTCAAGTAGAACTTATTCCATGGCGCTTTATTAAAGTTCTAAATTTCGCAAATAAAATACTAAAATAAGTAAAACTAACATAAAAAACTGTGTGTGTGTGTGTGTATATATATATATATATATATACAGTATATATATATATATATATATATATAGATATATATATAGAGAGAGAGAGAGACATTTTATTCATAGACCCATTTTTTTAAAAAATGCCAAAAACTGACTAAAATGAAAGTAAATATGGAAGATATAAAAATTTAAACTAATTCAAAATATTAAACACTATAATAGTATATTAGTTATACTAAACTTAAGCCATACAATTTCTTGCTACTTGAAATAAAAATAAAATGAAATATAAATAAAATCAACATTTCTCAGTTTACTTAAGTTTAAAATTTTATGAAATTAAGTAATAAAATAATACATATTTTATATAATATATAGCGATGTCTATATTTTATATATATATATAGAATTAGTTCTTATTTTTATAGCTTTTATTTTTACTTTCATTTTAGTTTTAGCAATTTTTAAAAATGGGTCAATAAATAAAATGTCTAATATATATTTTATATATATATATATATATAATATATATATATTCGTTTTTTATGTTCGTTTTTGTTATTTTAGTACTTTATTTATGAAATTTAAAACTTAAAGTGCCATGGTATAAGTTCTACTTGAAGTAGGTTAGTTGTATCACATTATCATGATGTAATGCATGACTTAGCAAAGGTTCAGTTCTGCTGGACTTTAACTGAAGCTCCTCGTCTGTGTGTCTGTCACTGTTTAACCAAGCCCCGCCTCTTTTCAGAGGACTGCTTCACACGGACCAATCAGAATGCAAAAAACGAGAGGCTTGGCTAAATCCCGCCCCTTCAGAGGATTCAAAAAGAAATTGGCGAGTCCACGTCACTTCTGCAAACGCTTGAAAGCAGCCCGTTCAGGCCTTTAACTGCATATTACACATGCACTGAACATGTTAAACCCCATGGTTTGAAATGTGACAGTCCTCCAGCCACTGTGATGTGGCACCGTCAAAGCGAACTATCTGCCATATCACTAACCAGATAACATGACTGATATGACCCTGTAGAAACAGGGCAAGTTGATGTGACCGGATCGAGTCAGAGGTCAGAGTTCAGAGGGAAACTGCAGAACAGACAAAATTATATATGTTGCAGGTGAATGAGATCGGAGGAAAAAAACTATATTTCAATAGATTTCAATGTTCTCTTGCAAACTTGAATTGTCGTGAGAAACTGCGTTCGCTTACAAAACTATTTTGTTCACCTGATAAGCTTTTAGTTCGCTCTTAAAACTATTGCGTTCATCAGAGTAACTTCGCGTTTGCTCTCAAAACTATTGCGTTCCCCTGAGAAACTTTGTTCATCCGAGAAACTTTTTGTTCACTCGCAAAGTTTCTCAAGTGAACGAAATCGTTTTGAGAGTGAACAAAGTTTGGTAACACTTTACAATAAGGTTCATTAGTTAACATTAGTTAACTACATTAGTTAACATTAACTAATAATTAACTGCACTTATACAGCATTTATTCATCTTTGTTAATGTTAATTTCGACATTTACTAATACTTTATTAAAATCTTGTTAACATGAGTTAATGCACTGTGAACTAACATGAACAAACAATGAACAGCTTTATTCATATTAACTAACATTAACAAAGATTCATAAATACTGTAACAAATGTATTGTTCATGTTAGTTAATACATTAAATAATGTTTAATAAATGAACCTTATTGTAAAGTGTTACCCAAAGTTTCTCAGATGAATACATTTTTTTTTTTGCGAGTGAACAAAGTTTCTCAGATGAATACAAGAGTTTTAAGAGCGAACGTGTTCATCTGATAAACTTTGCATTTGCTCTCAAAACTATTTTGTTCATCCAAGAAACTTTTCGTTCATCTGAGAAACTTTTTGTCCGCTCTCAAAACTATTGCGTTCCCCTGAGAAACTTTTCGTTCAATCTTAAAACTCTTGCGTTCCCGATAAACTGTGTTAATCCAAGAAACTTTCCGTTTGCTCTCAAAACTATTGCATTGCCGAGAAACTTTTCATTCATCTGAGAAACTTTGCGTTCGCTCTTAAAACTCTTGCGTTCCCCTGAGAAACTTTTCGTTCAATCTTAAAACTTATGCATTCCCCTGAGAAACTTTGCGTTCATCAGAGAAACTTTGCGTTCCCTTACAACTATTGCGTTCACCTGTGAAACTTTGCGTTCACCTGAGAAACTTTTTGTTCATCCGAGAAACTTTTTGTTCATCCGAGAAACTTTTTGTTCATCCGAGAAACTTCGCGTTCATCCGAGAAACTTCGCGTTCATCCGAGAAACTTCGCGTTCATCCGAGAAACTTCGCGTTCATCCGAGAAACTTCGCGTTCATCCGAGAAACTTCGCGTTCATCAGAGAAACTTCGCGTTCATCAGAGAAACTTCGCGTTCATCAGAGAAACTTCGCGTTCATCAGAGAAACTTCGCGTTCATCAGAGAAACTTCGCGTTCATCAGAGAAACTTTGCGTTCCCTTACAACTATTGCGTTCGCCTGTGAAACTTTGCGTTCATCCGAGAAACTTCGCGTTCATCAGAGAAACTTCGCGTTCATCCGAGAAACGTCGCGTTCATCCGAGAAACTTTTCGTTTGCTCTCAAAACTATTGCGTTCCCCTGAGAAACTTTTTGTTCTGTCTTAAAACTCTTGCGTTTCCGTTAAACTTTGCGTTCCCCTGATAAACTTTGCGTTCATCTGATAAACTTTTCGTTTGCTCTCAAAACTATTGCGTTCCCCTGAGAAACTTTTCGTTCAATCTTAAAACTCTTGCGTTCCCGATAAACTTTGTGTTAATCCAAGAAACTTTCCGTTTGCTCTCAAAACTATTTTGTTCATCCAAGAAACTTTTCGTTCATCTGAGAAACTTTGCGTTCGCTCTTAAAACTATTGCATTCCCCTGAGAAACTTTTCGTTCAACTGAGAAACTTTGCGTTCGCTCTTAAAACTATTGCGTTCCCCTGAGAAACTTTTCGTTCAATCTTAAAACTCTTGCGTTCCCGATAAACTTTGTGTTAATCCAAGAAACTTTCCGTTTGCTCTCAAAACTATTGCATTGCCGAGAAACTTTTCATTCATCTGAGAAACTTTGCGTTCGCTCTTAAAACTCTTGCGTTCCCCTGAGAAACTTTTCGTTCAATCTTAAAACTTATGCATTCCCCTGAGAAACTTTGCGTTCATCAGAGAAACTTTGCGTTCCCTTACAACTATTGCGTTCACCTGTGAAACTTTGCGTTCACCTGAGAAACTTTTTGTTCATCCGAGAAACTTTTTGTTCATCCGAGAAACTTTTTGTTCATCCGAGAAACTTCGCGTTCATCCGAGAAACTTCGCGTTCATCCGAGAAACTTCGCGTTCATCAGAGAAACTTCGCGTTCATCAGAGAAACTTCGCGTTCATCAGAGAAACTTCGCGTACTTCACGTTCATCAGAGAAACTTCACGTTCATCAGAGAAACTTCGCGTTCATCAGAGAAACTTCGCGTTCATCAGAGAAACTTTGCGTTCCCTTACAACTATTGCGTTCGCCTGTGAAACTTTGCGTTCATCCGAGAAACTTCGCGTTCATCAGAGAAACTTCGCGTTCATCAGAGAAACTTCGCGTTCATCCGAGAAACTTTTCGTTTGCTCTCAAAACTATTGCGTTCCCCTGAGAAACTTTTTGTTCTGTCTTAAAACTATTGCGTTTCCGTTAAACTTTGCGTTCCCCTGATAAACTTTGCGTTCATCTGATAAACTTTTCGTTTGCTCTCAAAACTATTGCGTTCCCCTGAGAAACTTTTCGTTCAATCTTAAAACTCTTGCGTTCCCGATAAACTTTGTGTTAATCCAAGAAACTTTCCGTTTGCTCTCAAAACTATTTTGTTCATCCAAGAAACTTTTCGTTCATCTGAGAAACTTTGCGTTCGCTCTTAAAACTATTGCATTCCCCTGAGAAACTTTTCGTTCAACTGAGAAACTTTGCGTTCGCTCTTAAAACTATTGCGTTCCCCTGAGAAACTTTTCGTTCAATCTTAAAACTCTTGCGTTCCCGATAAACTTTGCGTTAATCCAAGAAACTTTCCGTTTGCTCTCAAAACTATTGCATTGCCGAGAAACTTTTCATTCATCTGAGAAACTTTGCGTTCGCTCTTAAAACTCTTGCGTTCCCCTGAGAAACTTTTCGTTCAATCTTAAAACTTATGAACTTAAAACTTTTTGTTCATCCGAGAAACTTTTTGTTCATCCGAGAAACTTTTTGTTCATCCGAGAAACTTTTTGTTCATCCGAGAAACTTTGCGTTCATCCGAGAAACTTTGCGTTCATCCGAGAAACTTTGCGTTCATCCGAGAAACTTCGCGTTCATCAGAGAAACTTCGCGTTCATCAGAGAAACTTTGCGTTCATCCGAGAAACTTCGCGTTCATCAGAGAAACTTCGCGTTCATCAGAGAAACTTTGCGTTCATCAGAGAAACTTTGCGTTCGCCTGTGAAACTTTGCGTTCATCCGAGAAACTTCGCGTTCATCCGAGAAACTTCCCGTTCATCCGAGAAACTTTTCGTTTGCTCTCAAAACTATTGCGTTCCCCTGAGAAACTTTTTGTTCTGTCTTAAAACTCTTGCGTTTCCGATAAACTTTGCGTTCCCCTGATAAACTTTGCGTTCATCTGATAAACTTTTCGTTTGCTCTCAAAACTATTGCGTTCCCCTGAGAAACTTTTCGTTCAATCTTAAAACTCTTGCGTTCCCGATAAACTTTGTGTTAATCCAAGAAACTTTCCGTTTGCTCTCAAAACTATTTTGTTCATCCAAGAAACTTTTCGTTCATCTGAGAAACTTTGCGTTCGCTCTTAAAACTCTTGCGTTCCCCTGAGAAACTTTTCGTTCAATCTTAAAACTTGTGCGTTCATCCGAGAAACTTTTTGTTCATCCGAGAAACTTTTTGTTCATCCGAGAAACTTTTTGTTCATCCGAGAAACTTTTTGTTCATCCGAGAAACTTTTTGTTCATCCGAGAAACTTTTTGTTCATCCGAGAAACTTTTTGTTCATCCGAGAAACTTTTTGTTCATCCGAGAAACTTTGCGTTCATCAGAGAAACTTTGCGTTCATCAGAGAAACTTTGCGTTCCCTTACAACTATTGCGTTCGCCTGTGAAACTTTGCGTTCATCCGAGAAACTTCGCGTTCATCCGAGAAACTTCGCGTTCATCCGAGAAACTTCGCGTTCATCCGAGAAACTTCGCGTTCATCCGAGAAACTTCGCGTTCAACTTCGCGTTCATCCGAGAAACTTCGCGTTCATCCGAGAAACTTCGCGTTCATCCGAGAAACTTTTCATCATCTGAGAAACTTTTCGTTTGCTCTCAAAACTATTGCGTTCCCCTGAGAAACTTTTTGTTCTGTCTTAAAACTCTTGCGTTCCCGATAAACTTTGTGTTAATCCAAGAAACTTTCCGTTTGCTCTCAAAACTATTGCGTTCCCCTGAGAAACTTTTTGTTCTGTCTTAAAACTCTTGCGTTCCCGATAAACTTTGCGTTCATCTGATAAACTTTTCGTTTGCTCTCAAAACTATTGCGTTTGCTCTCAAAACTATTGCGTTCCCCTGAGAAACTTTTCGTTCAATCTTAAAACTCTTGCGTTCCCGATAAACTTTGTGTTAATCCAAGAAACTTTCCGTTTGCTCTCAAAACTATTTTGTTCATCCAAGAAACTTTTCGTTCATCTGAGAAACTTTGCGTTCGCTCTTAAAACTCTTGCGTTCCCCTGAGAAACTTTTCGTTCAATCTTAAAACTTGTGCGTTCATCCGAGAAACTTTTTGTTCATCCGAGAAACTTTTTGTTCATCCGAGAAACTTTTTGTTCATCCGAGAAACTTTTTGTTCATCCGAGAAACTTTTTGTTCATCCGAGAAACTTTTTGTTCATCCGAGAAACTTTTTGTTCATCCGAGAAACTTTGCGTTCATCAGAGAAACTTTGCGTTCATCAGAGAAACTTTGCGTTCATCAGAGAAACTTTGCGTTCCCTTACAACTATTGCGTTCGCCTGTGAAACTTTGCGTTCATCCGAGAAACTTCGCGTTCATCCGAGAAACTTCGCGTTCATCCGAGAAACTTCGCGTTCATCCGAGAAACTTCGCGTTCAACTTCGCGTTCATCCGAGAAACTTCGCGTTCATCCGAGAAACTTCGCGTTCATCCGAGAAACTTTTCATCATCTGAGAAACTTTTCGTTTGCTCTCAAAACTATTGCGTTCCCCTGAGAAACTTTTTGTTCTGTCTTAAAACTCTTGCGTTCCCGATAAACTTTGTGTTAATCCAAGAAACTTTCCGTTTGCTCTCAAAACTATTGCGTTCCCCTGAGAAACTTTTTGTTCTGTCTTAAAACTCTTGCGTTCCCGATAAACTTTGCGTTCATCTGATAAACTTTTCGTTTGCTCTCAAAACTATTGCGTTTGCTCTCAAAACTATTGCGTTCCCCTGATAAACTTTGCGTTTGCTCTCAAAACTATTGCGTTCATCTGATAAACTTTTCGTTTGCTCTCAAAACTATTGCGTTCCCCTGATAAACTTTGCATTCATCCAAGAAACTTTTCGCAATCCAAGAAACTTTTCATTTGCTCTCAAATCTATTGCGTTCCCCTGAGAAACTTCTGTTGGCTCTTAAAACTCCTGCGTTCCCCTGAGAAACACTGCATTCTCTCACAAAACTATTGTAATGGAAATAATGATGTGTGAATGATTGAGCAAATGCAAAAGTTTCTCAGGGAATGCAATGCTTTATTTTTTTATTTTTTAAAGATTATAAGAAACAAATTCCGTGTCTAAACTTTTGACTACTGTAGTGTATAACAGGTTTGGAAAAAGCAATAAAACACACAGACTTACCAGCAAGAACTCCATGTTGTTTGAGATGATCAGTAAGTGTGTCCTTGAGAGCAGCTCAGCTTCTGAACACACCAGTGATCTGAGAATGAATTACTGACCGCATCTATTTCATTTCACACAAACTAACATCACCTGACTGTTTCTCTCAACACACATACACACACAATCACGCGGTGTTTATTATTCTGAATCGTGCCTCTCATTCATGCGCACGTTCATTTGGTTCTGACTGAGTGATGTTTTAAGCCAAAAAAAGTAGCAGCTTATAGTTATAAAGATCAGCTCACCTCTTCTAGTCTATGATCCGCGACGTGTTCATCATTCTGGGAAACAGGGTTTCCAATAAATGTCGCTGCAAAGGTGAAAACTATTCCCAGATGACCTCGATGGTAATTAAGCTTGGAAATAAAAAGTAATAAAATAATGATAGCTAATAACGAAGAGGACACAGAAGATGCGGCGATCACACACCGGGCATCAGTCGATTCAGTCGCGCTCAGTCTGTCTGTGCACGCGCTTCACAGGTAGGTATTAAAGAAAGGGGCGGGGTCTGATGAAGGTGTGTCATACACTGAATATGATTGGCCCATTACCAGCTAGCGGTTGCAAGATAGTGCCCAAATGTAAAAGTTAAGAAATAATGTTCTCTCACAAAAGAAAATAATAGCAATACAAAATATCTCAGTGAAACACAAAACACACTGATTTATAAATTTGCTTCAATGTAAAGCAGATGAATCCGCTCAAAACGGCTGTGTCTGCATTTAGGCGACAGTGCGCGCTCACGTGGCAGAACTCAGTAATAGCCACTGTATTTATTATGTCTATGGTCAGTCAGAACAGGCTGTACCATTAATTCAAATGAAAATAACTTACTGTTCGGGACAGCTACCGTGTGGCAACTCCTAATTTCGCACAGAAACCATTTTCATCAGTAATTTATTCAAATGCTATAACGTGATTCATGGTGAACATTTTTATTTGTTTATTTGATAGGGACCATGCATATTCATGAACATAGTTGTATGAAAATACACCATGTAAATATGCCAGAATTAGTAAAAAGTCCCTAGGCAGGTAACATAAATATCTTATACTGATTTAAATTAGGTTCCGTTCACATATTTGGCAAAATGTCTCAATCTGCCAAGCAACAGTGCAACAGCGACGGGTTCTAGACGCGCGGGCTTTTTTCCAAGTGAAAAAAAAAAGTATGCAAAATATGTTTTGCCAATAAATACTGTTGTTGTATTTTCTTGTATACTTTAATATTTGTAACATACCTTTTTTTATAAATAAAAAATATGTTTTGCCAATAAATATTTGGTGAGAAAAATAGATGAAAGAAATGCTGAGGAAGGGAACAACATGTTTTACATTCAGATTATACGTAATTTTTTTAGTTTGTTGTTCATTCATTTGATGTTAAAGTTATATTATGTGGTACAGCAAATTGTTGAAGTCAGTGGGTTGAGCAGTCCATTTTACTATTTAAATTAGTTTATGGACCTACTTTGTAGCTAGAATGGACAAAAAAAGGAAGAAAATAATGAAAAAGATCAAGTCAAGAGACAAACACTTGCTAAAGCGGTTTTGGAAAAGCCATTTTATTGCATATCATTATAACGATTTATGACAAATCTCTCCAGATATCATTTAGGAGCTGCAGAGAGAGAACATAACACAACATCACAAAGTCATTATTGGGAGACAATGAGAATGAGAGAGAAGAATGCTCTACGTATCCATACATAATCAATAATAGTACATTTCTCTCACTTCCCAGCAGTGTGAGCGGCAAAGCAGAAACTGAGCACGAGCTTCGAGGAGTGAGCTCACCGACCCCTTAAAATCCTCAACCGAATTATCTCTGCCTTTCTGAGAGAAACCCAGACAGAGAAATCAAACGCAGATCGCCGGGAATAATCAAATACGACGTCAGAGAGTTTTAAACGTGATCAGAGGTAGCCACGGAAACCGTTCCATATTTCAAAAACTCCTGCCAAACGGTGGATTCCCGCCCCGCGAAGCCGTGCTCAGAGTTTACAGTGTGTGTGTGTGTGTGTGAGAGAAACCGTCAACCCATCCACCCTTCATGCCCTGGACATTAATAAAGACACATATACTTGAAGGAAAAGAGGATCAGAAAATATCCAAATAGTAGATTTAAGGCGATAGTGCATAGTCTAAATGAGTTCGTGCATTGCCTACTCTGTCTTTATTCCTTCAGTCTGCAGCAACAGTGTGAAAACACACACACCCCGGTGTATTGCTCAGAAAAAACAGACACGAATCTTTCCCCATTTCATGTGCATACATGGTGACAATCTCTAATATTCTCCGTGCTGGTTTGAATTACTAAATGCCTTATTTGTGTGTAAAGCCCAAAAAGCGTGACTGTACGATACAATCTGTAATTATCATCACAATCTCTTATTTACCAGCAGAGGCGCAAGCGATGTTCATCCTTATACCATTATAAAAACTTACGAATAAAATACAGTTGTGTAGAACGCAACGTTGCTTTGGTCCCCTTCAAATAAGTTCTTTCTTCACGTTTTTTTTGTTGTTTGTTTACTCATTTCTTCTTCTTTTACTTCAGTTAGAAAAATAGATCCAGAATCGGGACTATCATTGAGGGAATGTGTCCTTACAAAAAATATCATTCCGCTCTTTTCTATTCTAGACGATGACGTGAAAACACCAATTTGGTCCTCAGTGCGAGTGAAGCCGTCGAGTGTGATTGTCAAGAGAACCATTGTGTGTGTTTTTTTTAATACACTATGGCACTAAAATAACGATAATATAAAAAGACGAGAAGGAATCTCGGAGTTTTCCTGGACGTTATCATCCGAGGCTTGAGTGTGTGTGTGTGTGTGTGTGTGTGTGGGAACGCTGCGGTTCGGCTTCTTTCACTCTGGTTTGGGTTCGGGGGTTTCGCTCTTGGCCTCTGGGTCTTCATCGCTCTCGATTCCCGAGCGGCTGACGATGCGACGCATGGTGAAGGGTAGATCGCCACGCCTGGACACAAAAACACACAGTTCAATGTCAGATATGCATTAGATCACATATGCAAGCCTCAGCGATATTGGCCCTCTGGTGACTGGGCCTGAAAACTGTTTTTTATTATTATTGCATAATCTTGCATTTGTAACAATCCTCCATAAGCTTTTATGCTTAGGGTTTCCTGATGTTAAGAGTTGAAATCCCCAATCAGAGCTTTCCTCTCAGAAAAACAGAATAGTGTAAAATAGATTATAACAGAAATATATACATAAAAAGAAAACGGATAGACAAATTATGGACGCTTGTTTCCACCACAGAATAAAACAATTTAAAAAGTAATTGTGACTTTTAATTTTAATTTGATCTCATTGCGACTTCTCATAAACTCAAGACTTTCTTTCTTGCAATTGCGTGATATAAAGTCAGAATTGGGTTTAAATTGTTTTATTCCGTGGCAGAAACAAGATCAGATAAAAATAATAATAATTCCAAATAGTTTAACATAATTGTAATGTATTTTTGGAATTATTGTATATATATATATATATATATATATATATATATATATATAGTTTTTGTATACAGATTTTGTCCCATTTCTATCATTTTTTAATTCATCTTTTTATTTTTTTTATGTCTAGTTTGTAAAAAAAAAAATTATTTCAGAATTAGTTTAGTATCATAAGTAAAATTTAAACAAAATGAGAAATGCTGCCTTTGCAAGCTAGCTAGCTGAAATTGTAGGTATAATTTATATTATTTCAGTAAAAAATGTTTGTTTATTGTTTTAGTTTTCAATAATAACCCTGATGTGAACGTGCAATAAAGACGGGATTACTAATCGCAATTGAAATATTGAGTAAAATGACACGAGTAAGCGTCACGGTTTAGCTGTGGTGTTGATGCGCACCTGAGTTTGCTCTTCAGACTGTTGACCTCGCGGTTCATGGCGTCGGCTGATTCGGTGGCGTCCTCCAGCTCTCTCTGCAGTTTCCTGCGGTTAGCGTTCGCTCGCTGCGCCTCCTCCTCCGCCTCCTCCAGCTGACGCTTCAGCTGCTTCATGCGGCTGTTCAACTTGTCCGACTGCAGACAATCACAGCGTCACAATCTGCTCAAGCGTGCTGCGGTGTAATGTGCACAGAGATGAGGAGAGCGTCACCTGGTCTTTGAACTGCTCAGAGTTGCGTCTCTCGTCGTCCACCTGCAGGATCACCTCCTTCAGCTTCTTCTCTGTACGACGCACCAGTTTGGACGCCTGCTGCCGCTCTCTAAACACACACGTCATACAGAGTCAGTCCAGTGCTTTCACTGTCATTAGAGATAGATGCCTTTTTAATTGTGTACATTTATCGTGAATAAAACACAGCTACTGACCAATCAGAATCAAGGAGTGGAACTAACGGTTTAATAAGTTAGTATATAATTGATATATCTTGTATGATACATAGTCTAAAAATGTATGTTGTATTTTTAGTTCTCGTTGACTTGTATGTGTATTGTAATAAAAGCGTCCAGTTTTCCCCTCACTTGGTCTCGACGTCGAGCTGCTCCTCCACCTGACCGATCTTGGCCTCCAGGGCGGCGATGGTGGCCTTGTACTTGCTCTTCACGGCTCCCTCCAGTTCAGTCAGTTTGAGCTTCAGCTCCTTGTTCTGCCGCTCCATCTGTGATCGAGCGCCTTCCAGACGCTGCGTGGTGCTGCGCTCGGCCGTGAGCTCCACGTTTATCTGGTCCGTCTGCAGACGAACAAGAGAGACAGATATTCATAGACGTTTCGTAGACAGAACACATTTTGTTAATCCATCCGTCTACAGACAAACAAGAGAGATATTCGTAGACGCAGAACACGTTTTGTTAATCTTTCGTCCGTCTACAGACAAACAAGAGAGATATTCGTAGACACAGAACACGTTTTGTTAATCTTTCGTCCGTCTACAGACAAACGAGAGAGATATTCGTAGACATTTCGTAGACACAGAACACGTTTTGTTCATCTTTCGTCCGTCTACAGACAAACAAGAGAGATATTCGTAGACACAGAACACGTTTTGTTAATCTTTCGTCCGTCTACAGACAAACGAGAGAGAGATTCGTAGACATTTCGTAGACACAGAACACGTTTTGTTCATCTTTCGTCCGTCTACAGACAAACAAGAGAGATATTCGTAGACACAGAACACGTTTTGTTAATCTTTCGTCCGTCTACAGACAAACGAGAGAGATATTCGTAGACATTTCGTAGATACAGAACACGTTTTGTTCATCTTTCGTCCGTCTACAGACAAACAAGAGAGATATTCGTAGACACAGAACACGTTTTGTTAATCTTTCGTCCATCTACAGACAAACAAGAGAGATATTCGTAGACAGAACACGTTTTGTTAATCTTTCGTCCATGTACAGAAAAAACGAGAGATATTCGTAGACATTTCGTAGAGACAGAACACGTTGTTAATCTTTCGTCCGTCTACAGACAAACGAGAGATATTCGTAGACATTTCGTAGAGACAGAACACGTTGTTAATCTTTCGTCCGTCTACAGACAAACGAGAGATATTCGTAGACATTTCGTAGAGACAGAACACGTTTTGTTAATCTTTCGTCCGTCTACAGACAAACGAGAGAGATATTCGTAGACATTTCGTAGACACGGAACACGTTTTGTTAATCTTTCGTCCATCTACAGACAAACGAGAGAGATATTTGCAGGGATTAAAGCAAAAAAAAAATATTTTGACTGAAAAATGTTCCATGGCCAAACCCCGTTCCACAGCCGGTCACACATCTAGTGTGAAATTTTCTTCTTCTTGTAATTAGGAGTATAGCGAGTACATGGCATGCATTACCTTGAAATACTCAAAGAACATTTGCATTTAAAGGAACACTCCGATTTTTTGGGACTTTAGGCTATTCAACTTATCCCCCAGAGTTAGATAAGTCCATACATACCTTTTTCATCTCCGTGCGTGCTATAAGTCTGTTTGACGCACCCACCGCTAGCCTAGCTTAGCACAAAGACTGGATGTAAATGGTTGCAGCTAGCATACTAATCCAAATAAGTGACAAAATAACGCAAACATTTTCCTATTTACATGTTGTGATTTGTATAGTCACAGAGTGTACAAAAAACAAAGTCACATGAGACACAGACATATTTTAACCGTATAAATACTGGGAACTATATCGCCTGAATATAGGGCGGAGTGATAACCGCAGCGCACCTGAGACGCGCTCTGAACGAACTCTCTGCTCCTCACCACGGCGCGTCTCAGGTGCTGCGGTTATCACTCCGCCCAAGTAGCAGTGCTTCGCCTTCAGAGAATATAGTTCCCAGTATTTATACGGTTAAAATATGTCTGTGTCTCATATGACTTTGTTTTTTGTACACTCTGTGACTATACAAATCACAACATGTAAATAGGAAAATGTTTGCGTTATTTTGTCACTTATTTGGATTAGTATGCTAGCTGCAACCATTTACATCCAGTCTTTGTGCTAAGCTAGGCTAGCGGTGGGTGCGTCAAACAGACTTATAGCACGCACGGAGATGAAAAAGGTATGTATGGATTTATCTAACTCTGGGGATA
>JARPMJ010006636.1:0-50678 GCA_033366665.1 Phoxinus dragarum
GCCGCGCGGTGCACGTTATTTGCACCAAATCGAGAAGTTGTTCTGGGAAAGCTCTGTGGTTATTTTTTCTCCTTTCCCCCTCCTTCTTCTCATGATGGAAAGTCAAGCATGTTTATACATGAAATGTCCTGAGAATATTTGCTCTGAAGGGTTCCGTCCATGAATCACAATAGCCTTCTTAAAGAGGAAGAAAAAAGAGCAGAGAGAGAGCGAGAGAGAGAGCGAGAGAGAGAGCGAGAGAGAGAGAGAGAGAGAGAGGATGGACAAATCTGCTTACTTTGGAGCTTATTGAGCAGAATGAATCATGCAGAGATGAAACGTGACTGCAAAGCAAAAGGTACCGACGACTCCGTGAGACAGAAAAAGAGAGAGAAGGCAGGACTGAAAGGCCAGAAGAAATTAGTTCCATCAGGCCATTCTGATTGGTCTTTTTATAGGGTGGCCGGTGCCTTGGGGGAGTGTCAACAGCGAGGTTGCTGACACCGAGAGCTCTCAATATCACAGACAGAATTGTTCAAGGTGTCAGTATTGATAGTGACACAGCTCTTCGGAAAGAAAAAACTCTGAAGGAAGAGGACTGAGTTTCACATTTCGATGTTGCTTTTCACCTTCGCTCAACCCCTTTTCAGAGTGCCTCTGTTGTAATTGTTTTCTTTTTTTCAGGGCATCTAACAAAAAGCAGAGGTGTGTGTGATCGGTGAGCTCCAAACAAATCGGCTATTCAGATCTCATTGCAAAGGTCTCTGTATGGACTGCTAGCCCTGGGTCATGCATGCAACAACGCCAAGCAACACAAGCAAATGAGAAAATGTTTGTGTACATGTGTGTTGGGCAAGCAACCCCTACGGTACAATTGTTTTTCCAAGCACAGTAAACTACACATCAGGCTTCATGTATTATTATCTGAAACACTGACAATCTATGGGTCAATGTGTACAGCAAACCTTAGTGAGACAAAAATTCTTTTTTTTATTTCTGTTCTACTGCTATACCTCAAAACAATTCTACATGAAAAGGGTGGGAGTGGACAAACACAAGCAAATAGTTTTGCTTCAATACTGTAATTAATGTGCTGATATTAATAATGCTTTTTTAATTCAACAAGGATGCATTAAATTGTCGAAAGTGACAATAAATACCTTTTATACTGTTACCAAAATTAATATTTAAAAGTAATTATTTCTATTCATCAAAGAATGCTGAAAGATGCATCACAGTTTCAAAAAAAAAAATGAAGCAGCACAACTGTTTTCAATGATAATAACAAGACATGTTTCGTGAGCAGCAAATCAGCATATTATAATGACTTCTGAAGGATCATTTGAATCGAATGAATATTGAACAATACCCGTTCTTATCTTGGGACAACTTTCATTAACTTTTTTGATCCACTCGAAATGTTGACTACTGTATGTGTATGTATATATATAAACCTTGACTAATTTCAATAATTGACTAATTTCATTGTGATATCCAGTTTTTCAATTGGTAATGAGACTTTAGACCAATAATAGTAATAGTAACAATAGTTTAAAAGTTAATAACTAATGATCGTTGCGACGGAAGTGAATCAATTAAATTAACTTCAGCTGGACAATAACTTTATTCTAGAGCTGCTGTAAAGCCAAATCAATCGCTGTTACTTTAATTTCATTATCACTGTAAAGCTGCTTTGAAACCATCTATGTTGCTAAAAGCGCTATATAAATAAAGGTGACTTGACTTGACTTGACTTAATAGTATAGTAATAGTACTAATAGATACTAATCAACATGACGTTTATTTACACCACAGTTACATCAATTCCAGTTCTGTAATCTGATTGGTTGCAAGAGAGCTGATATACAGGCCAACAGCACTGGGACTTTTTTACTGTTTGTATCACTGCACTTGTCTTAGTTTGCCACCTTCTAGACCAGATACGTGAGCGGTGCTGAGTGAAGACCTCTTGCATGTGTGATATTGCCTAAAAAATAAAATGCTAATCGGACAGGCTGGAAATCATTCCAACGAAACAATGGCAGCTATATAAGCAAACAAAAATTAGCTAAAGCTCCAGGGGAAAAGAAGAACATGACTTACAATTTAGCAGCGGATCTGCATGTCATGCTATTTGATGCTAGCGCCGCTAGTAACCCATGGTTCAGGCTAGAGCACTAGGACTGAAAAACAGCTTTAAAAACAGATGTCGAGGCCTTTTACAGAACATGAACGCTGTATGCGTTCAGATACACATGCTAAGCAACATTAAGCTAGCTAGGCATGGGTTCATCAAAATTCAACACAAGGCACCACTGAAGCCTCTATCTTCAACATTGCACCTGTGAGAGCAGCAAACGTGGCCCGTTACCTCAGAACCCTCGCATACTTCTGTGAAACCCACTGACATGAGGCACACTTATTACAACTTCATTTGATAAGATGTTGGAGGAAACCACATTCATTGCTTTGATGCTTTGATATCCACAATCAGCAAGCTACAGTAGTTCACGGTCCTTTTGGCTTTGTCTTGCTTTGTTTGGTTTTTGTTACTTGGCAAGGCAAGAAAAATGCTGTCCAACTGAGAACATTTGAAAAATATGTAAACTTAAATGTACAGAGGAAAATGTTCCAGTGAGATATTCACTGCGGATTATTAAAGCTGTAAGCCACCGGAGGTTCACATTGTGCCTATAACGCACTTTAACCACAGTAAAACTAAAATAGTGCATGTACTTGCGCATACACTTGCTTATTATTACACTCTAAAATATGCTGGGTTGATTCAACCCAAATTTGGGTCAAATACGGACAAACCTATCCGTTGGGTTTAATATTAAATAAAAAATTTAACCCAGTGGTTGTCCATATTTGACCCAAATTATTACTAATATGTTCTATATTAATAGCAATAATAGCAATAATATTATATTTATTATTATTATTATATTATTATTAATAATAATCATTCAATAAATAGCATGTAATAATAGCAATGAAAATAATATGTATTGTTATCATTATTACCAATAAATTAATTATTTTAAATAACAATAAACTTTTAACTAACTATTAACTAACATAAATAAATATTATTACTAATAATACATATTTAGTTATTACCAGTAAATAGATAAATAAATAATAAATAAACAATAGCAAGAAGAAGAAGAAGAAGAAGAAGAATCAAATATGCATAATTATTTCATTAATATTACTTTATTTTTTATTTTTTGTAATTAATATATGTTTATATAATTAAGTTATTTAAACAGAACCCAGCCACTAAAATATGTATGTTTTAAAATATCCATGTTAAAGTCATTCTATGGTATCCTCCTGCTCCTCATGCTTTAAAGAGTCACTAATGCAATGACTAATATAACAAAGATAGAGAGAAAATAAGTAAGTAAAATGTTACAGTGAAGAGAGATATATAGAGAGAGACATAGACGCTCAGGTTCAAAGTATGGAGGTCTGTAGAGCATTGAAGCACTTGAAGTAATACATCAAATAAATAAAAGCTGAAATGAAATGTTTTGAGTTGGAGTCGGAGGTGGAATGAATAATGCAGAGGTTTTTAGGGTGAGTGAACAACTATAAGCAGAGAGCTTGTTGTTGAAACGCCTGCCCCTAACAACAACAAATAAATAAATACAGAAAAGGTTCACAAAGGCTGTAAGGGACCACAGGTCAACAGGCACGGCAGCAATAAGCTGTCAACCCCAAAATATTGCTGAAAGCAAATGTTAGCAGGTCTGTTGAAAGCAGCATGAAATACAGCTGCACTGTTATTTAAACTAAATAAGTGCAGTGTAGGCAAATAACTAACAAAAAATAGCAACAAACTTAAGGACATTCTCTAGTAACCTGACAGTAAGCTTTTCCATTAAAAAAAGTACCTTGTTTCATTGAGCAGTTGCTACAAAACACATTGCTAGTTTTCTTCACATTGTTTTACCCAAACAGTTGTACAACCCGAGGCAATAATCAAACATACTACTAATGTCTGCCCTCCCTTTCATAGTCCTGGAAAGTCTGATTCTACTGGTGAATCAGTTCAGCCAGATAGTTTGTTTTAATAATACAAATATTAAGTTAAATATGTGTTCATTTATCTGGTGTTTTACTGCTGTCACCCTTAATGTTCTGAATAGGGATGTCAACCGATGACCGTTTGACCGATGGTTGACCGTATCAACGTTAACCGATCAAAGTTGTTGGTAGTTGGTTAAAAAAAAAAAAGTGATCTCTAAATTAGTCTATTATAGACAGTGGACTAAACGCTAGTACAGTTAGCCGTCACATTCCAAGATCTTTTTGTGTGAAGTGAACAAATCCCTCTCACTCAATTTTTTATAACTCGCCCGTTTGTACTTAATAAACCAATAAAAACATTCGGCGCGAGGTCACAGCGTTTGGGTTTGCGCACTCACAAGGTTTGCGAAAAGTAAAGGCTACAGGCTAACACACTCGAGGTTAGCGCCAGGGCAGACGACAGGAGGAAGCGTGCGAGGAAGAGTAGTGTGTGGGACTATTTTACCAACAAGAATGACACAGATGTAAGTTGCAACTTGTGTGATACAGTGCTTAAATATGGAAATACATAACATCTACATTTCAGTGGTAACAGATAAGGTGATGATCATCATCTTTCTTTATTATTGTTAGCACTGCCTCAAACTAAAGCGCGCGCGTCTCTTCGGTTCGGAGCTGTCATTTTCTTAAATGAGCCGCGGCAATGTTTCAAATTAGCTTCTAATGCTAGACAAACGCCTTTATTTTCAACGCGATCACCTTGTACCCAAACCATTTCGAAACTAAGGAGGCGTTTGTCCGCCGATTACATACAAGCTCCTCGGCGCCGCGTTTGCGGGACTCATGTTTCGCGCTGCTGGGGATTTTAAAAAAGTGACGTGAGTGGAAGGGCGGCGCCGGCGCCGTGTGTGTGTGTGTGTGTGTGTGTGAGTGAGCGGGAGGGCGGCGCCGGGGTGTGTGTGTATGTGTGTGTGTGAGGGAGCGGGAGGCAGAGCGGCGGAGAGATGCGACAGAGTTGCGAAATTGCAGGCGCGGCTCGAAATGGCTGTTATTTCAAATAGCGTAGCATATTTTAAACTAATCGGTTAACCGGTTTCAACCGGCTAATGAGGCTCGGTGGTCGGTCAATAATTTTTTTAGTTTTCACCATCCCTAGTTCTGAATAAATATTTATATTTATATAAATTATGATATTGCTGCTGCTGCTGTTGATTATTGCTCTGGATGATGATATTGCTGCTGCTGTTGATTATTGCAGCCGATGTTGGTTATTGCTGCTGATGATGATATTGCTCCTGCTGTTGATTATTGATGCTGCTGCTGATGATGATATTGCTGCTGCAGAGCAAGTACAGAGATTTGCTTCTGCCAATATACAGTTCCCACAGGCCAATTAATGTCACGTGACCTCCCCGGAGAAGCCATCTTTGATGGCATAAGTTACAAAGTTTTACAAGCAAATTTAGAATATTTCGGAATGTGTGTGTGTGAGTGAGAGAGAGGCGCGGGCGCGATCAAACACTGGAAACAATGTTGTTTTTGTAACAACCTCATCAT
Organism: Phoxinus dragarum; assembly: GCA_033366665.1. NCBI lineage: Eukaryota > Metazoa > Chordata > Actinopteri > Cypriniformes > Leuciscidae > Phoxinus > Phoxinus dragarum. Next base: position 5,575 of record JARPMJ010006636.1, read on the forward strand.
TTTGTTCATACAGGACATCATTCAAACTGCTTTGTTAACTTATATTTGTGTACACTCGCAATAAAACACAACATTGTGCTTTTGTCTAACTGTAAACTACAACTGTCACCCAACCAAAATCTCTATCTCTCTCTCTCTCCCTCTCTCTCACACACACACCGTTTAAAAGTTTCTTTCCTGTTTATCCTCGCCAGCCATGTTCTGACAAAAGCTTAGTCTTCTCACATTCATGAAGTCTAATGACGTGTATACTGTAAAATCCAAATTTAACTGAACCTCCGGCACGATTTGAACATCCATCGACACAGCAGGAGATGACCATTTTCACTTTTTATCACGAAAATTAAGTCGTTTCAGTAGCCTGGCTAACGCCAGACCCAATTCTCGTTGAGACTTGGGTCTGGGAACCACATGTGCATTTTCTCGTATTTGAGGCGTGGTTTACGAATGCGTCAGCGCCGTTTATTGGGTGCTAAGAATGTCTATCAAATGCGCCTGTACGTAGCTAATAGCCAATCGCTCCCTCCCCGTTCTGTGATTGGTTCCCTAAACGAGGCGAAAATCAGGTCCATGGTTTCCAGACTGCCTTTCAGCGAGAATAAAATCGCGCTGCGCAAAGGCAGTCTGGGGAAACCCAGGCTATCGTTTCAGCTTCTTCTTCTTCTAATGTTCTGCCCACAGCATGCCCACAGAAACGGCGCCGGGTCGGCAAATGCCCGTATGTTGTGACGTCATGTAGGAACTATGTATATATAAAGGCATTCAGCTGTGAGAATGTAAGACATGCCGTTGGTGCTGCACAAATAGTATATATGAAATTACCTGTATCAGATCTATACAAGCGGAGCTGGGAAGGTGGAGAGTTTCAGAGGAACTCTAAAAGCACCCTGCAAACTGCTACACCAGCCATTAACCAACTATTTAAACGTTGACAGATGCAACAGGAACCAATCAGTTTGTGCCGTTTAGTTAACAATGTGATTGTCAGCAGGTTGCGTTACGGTGCCATCAGCCTGCACCATCTAGAGTTTCATGACAGAACTTGGTATCTATTTACAAAGCAGATATTATTAGATATACAAAATAACATATATACACATCCATACAGTGAAAGTCAAATGGAGTCCAAAACTTATCAACAAAGACATTTTCAGAATATCTTCCTTTGGGTTCCACAGAAGGAAAATAAAGTCGTACAGGTTTTAAACAACATGACTTTATATACATTTTAATTTTGGGGCGAACTGTCGTAAGTGTTTTATCACTTTTAATGGCTTCCTGTTGACCATACATGTCAAATGAATGGATTAATTATTTCCTTCTGATGCTTTGGATTCATTTTTGTCGTATATAATATTCAATGATGGAACGACGCTCACCGTATTGTTAACAAAATGGCATTTGCTGCAAAATCAGCTCAAGGGTCCTTGAGCACAGTGGCCCCTCTCGCTCTCACACGCCGTCTGACTCTGCTAGACAGTGAAGGGCAGAGTGAGTGAAAATGAAATGCATAGTCGCTCGTCTGTAATTTAAGCAGCAAATTGTAAGAAAGTGGTGAGAAAAACAGCTCCCAATTACTCTGGCTGATAGAGATACATCATCATTACGCCATTCCCAAAATCATAAGGTCGAACATCACACCATGATGAACAGCAGCTGGTGGCAGAAGCGAGAGGCAATCATAAAAGAGAGCGCACGCGCACATAAAAGCAGTTCACTTCTTGACTAAAGCCTCTTCTCAAGGTTTTTCGCCTCTTTTCAGCAGCCTTCTCCAACAATCAAACACATATTTCAAATTGAACTGTCACACAGAGGCTTATGCGTTGTTCCTCTCTGAACTGCATGAGTAATACATAAACATTCCCCCCGGGTGGAGGAGAGATAAGCCATAGGCATGCGGGGGGAGCGATAGTAGGGGTCATTTCTTCCTTCATTCATCCTCTTCTCGTCTCTACACTGCCCTTTCATGCTAATTACAAGCTTTGACTTTAATCCCAGGATAGGCCACAGATGCCGGTGAAGGGAGGCCGACGGCCAGAGCACACAACCTTATACATACATTGGCTGTATTTAATGACAGAGTCTCTTTTTAACCCCTGTTGTGCTATGGTTCAGTGCCCAATATGGCTGATGAGGGCCTAAAGTGCGCTGGTGATGCTTTGAGTTGTTCCAGGCGGTTTAACTCCTGCAGGGCAGAGTTCAGGGAAAGGTGAGTCAGTGCTACAGTATTCAACTACCAAGGTTCACACAATGTTTGTGACATGCCTGACTCCGAACATTTGAAAATGTTTTTTTCTTTAGATATCAACCTTAAAGGGGTCATGACATGGATTTTTAAAAAATTATTTTAATATGTTCCTTCACTTATAATGTTAATAAAGTGTGTGTGTGTGTGCGTACGTGCGTCCGTGCGTGCAGGTGTGTGCGTGTGTGTGTGGAAAAACAAATATTTTCAACCCTCATTCTCACCCTCTGACTGAAATTATCCATTTTTAAGGGACGGCTCCTTTAAAGCTTGTCAGTAAACAGCCACTGTTATGATTGGCTAACGGCATTGCATAGGAAACAGCATCAACATCCACTCGCTATTGCACGTGAGTAAGTGTTTCGAAAACATTATCCAAATAAAAACGTAATTTAAGGTCAAAGCATTCTGAAATTTTCAGTTTATGTTGCATTACAGTTTGTGATGCAGCTGCTGTCATATCCAATTCAGTTGGCTGCTTCTTCTTCCAACAAAAGTGACTTTGCAAACTCTCCATTACACTGTGCCTCATTTACAAAACAAAATTCGTCTCCGGACAAACATATAATCGTCCGACGCCATCCGGGATGCCATTAATAACAATATATTGAATATCCACTTGTTTCAGACACTGGGATCCTTCTGAAGTCTGTACAGAGACACTGACAAGCTGTTTAAACTGGATGCGTCAAAGTCAACATTCTTTCTTTCTTTTGTCCTGTTGTCGTAAAACTTCGTGGTGTATGTTAGTAACTGGACACGCATCGGTATACTGTATACTCGATGATGTAAAACTATTCGCTAAGATCTTGCTCTATCTTGTCATATGAAAATGTATTTGCCGTGTGTGATGTCACAAATCCCACAATATCCAAACAAGTTGTTTTTGGAGCCTGATTAAATAAATGCTTTGTTTATAATGAGGAGGATGTTTTATGCTATGAAACTTGCAGGATGTTTTAATGGTACATTAAAGACCTCTTATATGTCAAAAGATCAAGGCAAATTTGATTTAACATGTCAAGACCCCTTTACCTCAAAATGTTAGAGACCTAAAATAGCAAATATTGTGAAACGAAGTACATTTTAGCATACTTAAAAAAGAGCACTTCCTGTAACTGAATGCAATGTTTTTGGAAACTTAATTGCTTTTTAACTGCAATTGCATAAAAATGCAGTACAGATTGAATGTATATTATATTCAATAAGCTGAACTTGAGAGTGCTTTTTAATCACTTAAGTACATTTTTATATGTAATTTCTTGATTTACTTCTATGAATAAAGTGTGCTGCTGGATGCACTGACAAACATTTATGGCAAAATAAAACATATTTTGATGTCACTTCTTGACAAACTTGTATGTCATGTATTTAAATATATTTGTAATTACACATTTGTAAAAGTTTGACATTTAAAATATATTAAATAGCATACCACAGTAAAAGTATAGTTATAATGAACATAATTTACATGTGCTTTAGTATGTTAGTTGTCACTTATCAAAAGTGTACTTTAAAATATGGCAAAAGGTTATGAAAAAAAGATTTCAAATGTACTTTTAAAGTAAAACTTTTAATTTTACATTGTTACAAAGTTTACTTTTTAAGTTTAAGTGTGTTAAGAAACATTCTTCAAAGTGTACTCACTTTAAGTACACTTAATTAGCCTGTTATTTAATAAATAAATACAAATTCTGGAAGTTCATAAGTACAAAAAAAAAATGAATATGCTACAAGTGCACATCTTTCTTCTTTCAGCCAAACATATCTGGGTTATAATCAAGAGTTATATTAAAACATATCCTGGCTCTTCCAAGCTTTATAATAGCAGTGAATGGTACCATTTCTGTAGCCCCAAAAAGTGCTTCCATCCATCATAAAAGGAATCCATACGGATCCAGGGGGTTAATGAAGGCTTTCTGAAGTAAAGGGATACGTTTTTGTAAGAACAACTTTATAACTTTATAAACTGAATGGATGGATGGATGGATGGATGGATGGATGGATGGATGGATGGATGGATGGATGGATGGATGGATGGATGGATGGATGGGTGGGTGGGTGGGTGGGTGGGTTGGATGGATGGATGGATGGATGGATGGATGGATGGATGGATGGATGGATGGATGGATGGATGGATGGATGGATGGATGGATGGATGGATGGATGGATGGATGGATGGATGGGATTTTTGGGGCTTCAAAAAAATGGTACCATTCACTGCCATTATAAAGCATGGAAGAGCCAGGATATGTTCTGATATAACTCCGATTGTTTGGCTGAAAGAAGAAAGTAATATACACCTAGAGTAAGGGGGGGAGGGGGCAGGGGAGGATTAACAAATACAACTACGACTGAAATTGGGAAGACCAAAAAAAAATATAACAGAACAGTTTACTGTCTTGATGAATACCTAATCACGCATATCACTAAAATTGCAGCAACAGAGAAAATCATAATTAGTTTGGTACCCTCAGGGAAGTTTCTTTTTGCCTGTGAAGCGATGATGCTTGTGGTCTCAAACCATAAAATTAACACAAAAAAATCCTAACTTTTCAAAAGGGTACCGCTTTACTTTGTTTGCCATTTCTCTCCAGACAAAATGAGCCAATTTTCAAAAATAGAACATAATTAACATTTATATTTTTGTCACACATTGGTATTTCCATTGGTTGTTCCTAATTCCCTTCAAGCTGAGCGCTTGTGACCCGACAACGCATTAAAGCTAAGGCACAAATTCGGTTCTATTTGGTTTTGATTAGAGGTTTGTACGTACTCAATGATACCCTGTCTACTTCTCTGCCATTATGGAGAGATAAAAAAAAAAAAAGAAGTCAGTTGGTCTGCGAGTTTGCTTTTAACTCTTCAATAGGGTGCTTTGGCTCTCACTTCACATTCTCCCAAAGCCCAGTTCCATACATCATCAGCAGGCCCAGCAGGATTCACAGTAATAACTCTGCAATCTCTAGAGCAAACAAGCAGTCACAGTGCATGAAGAGGTATCTTTTTTTAATCAGTCTGGTGCGTCAAACAATGCACACAAGAGCTGGAGAAAAAGAAGCGGCGAGCAAAACTTCTCCTGAATGAAGAGTGATGCATGCAGGACAAGAATGAATCACACTAAATCACCAAGACTATCGAAATAAAGATGAAGAGAGCGGCGAGATATGGCGAGCAAGTCCAGCAGGTGCTTGGGCTGAGCAAACTCTCCCTATTCCAATTCAGTTCCCTTCCATCAATTTCAATTATCAAACACTCCTCTTTCAAAATGACTTATTTTATCACTACAGAAGGGCTGATTGTCCTCAGAGCTGTATTTTACATTAGCCAAAGGGCTTTGGTGAGAAAATGACTTTCATTAAGCTCTACAGCTGAATGGCTTCTTCAGAAAATCATAAGAATAGTCTGAGTGCATGATCGGGTCACATGACAGGGCGCGGGGATGGGCGGTGAAGATGGATGCGCGGGCCGAATATCAGTTCATGTGCACAATGGACACAATTAATCTCTGCTGCCGTTATTGCTTATCAGAGAATTATTTGAGGAGCGTGACTGCGATATAGGAAATTCAGAGGAAGCTAAACAAAACGTAGGCGTCCGATAGTGGAGGTGACTCTTTCTGCCAGTCCTGTGATGATCAGTGGGGTTCACAGTGTGGGATGCGCCCCCTATGGGAGAGGTGGAGATGATGATGGCCACTTTCTGTGCCGTGCTTATGTAAATTAGTAAAACTGTTAAAGATACGTTTTTCTGTACCTGAAGTAAAGCTGAAATAAAAGGAAATACTTCAAAACATAATTAATAATAATAGTAATCACATAGTATTTAAGAATAAAAGGTAATACTTATCAAATAAACATGAAAGAACATAAGAAGGAATGTTGTTTTAACCACGGAAAGACGTCAGTAGACTCAGCAAACTTAAAAAATTAAATGTAAACAGAAAATATAAAAAAATAAACAAGGTTACACTTTATTTTAATGTGTCATTGTTACAGTGTAATTACACAAATAAATACTGAGTAATATTAATTGACTACATGTACTTACTATAGGGTTAAGGTTAAGGTTTGGCTTAGAGTTAGTTGCTTGTAAATAATTATTTACTGTTATTACCATTGTAAGGGCATGTAACTTCTGTAACTACGCCACTTTAAAATAAAATGTTAACATAAATAAATATATAATACTAAATGTATAAATAATGCTAAAATATATTATATTATTACATTATTATATTCACAAGTAAGAAAATAGCAGGGCAATGCAGGCCAACTGACAACGTTATGTTATATGTTTTTCAATGAATAGTGCAGTTTTCGATTTTCTCTTTATTTTCTGAAAAGAAAAAAGTACCAAAGCATTAAAGCAGTCAATTTATCAAATTAAAAAAAATACCACTGGTATGGAGGAAAAAAAGTCAAACTATTTCCTGGAATGCTGCAGTTGATGATGGGCCGAATGTACATTGACAGCAGCAAGTCAATATTTCAGGTGCCAACAAATTGAGGTGGAGAGGGAGAGATGCATGTTGACAGAGGAACTAATAGGCCTTTCTTGTCTTATTTCACCTCTTATGTTGTGCGGAAGGGCTTGGGGGTTTGTTTCTGTGGCAAACACCAGCTGCCTTCTCTCAAGAGTTTGTGTCTATTGACACGGGCCGAATAACTACAGCCAATCCTTCTCGTGCAATATAATACGATAGCTTCGTGTGATGAACAGAATAAATTTATATTACAATTTATATTTAATAAAAAATATTATTTATGTTAAAACAATCTTCTTCTAAATAAATTGTATTCCACGAATAAAGAAAAATGTGTTTGGAATTAATTTGGAGTTTGGAATAATTATGTTTTTTTAATGTTTCTTGACATTTTTAATGACATTCAGAAATGTATCAAAAGTGACAATAAAGACATTTATAATGTTGCAAACGATTTGTACTTCACATAAATGCTGTTCGTTTGAACTTTCTATTCATCAGCAAAAAAAAAAAAGATCAACGTTTTCTATGATGATTTCTAAAGGATCATGTAACACTGAAGACTGGGGTAATGATGCTGAAAATTCAGCTTTGACACCAGATTAAATATACTTTTAAAATATATTCAAATAATACAGTTCTTGAAATAATATTGTAATACTATTTCACAATATTACCGTACTACTATAAATTTTTGATCAAATAAATGAAGCCTTGGTGAGCATAAGAGACTTCTTTCAGAAACATTAAAAAAATCGTCATTGAAAAAAACATATAGGGCCCTATCTTGCACCCAGCGCAATTGACTTTGAACACCGACGCATGTATCATTCCTATTTTGCATCCGCGCACAGCGGACTTTTCCCTCCACAGACGCACGTCGGTAAATTAGGGAACGAACTTGCGCTCGCGGGGGCGGTTCAGCGCAAAGAGGAGGTGTGTTCCGGAGCAAACGTTCCCTGGTGATATTTTCCAGTTTTAGAAAGCAATTGCTCCACTGACCAGGAAAAAAACAGTCTAAAGACAGTGGCGCCTTGCGCGTTAGTGATATGGTATTTTAAGGGCGCGTGCTTGGCCATAATGTAACGTGTTATCGCGCATACACTTTGATTCTCTAATATAAACAGACGCAGCAGTTTTCATTTGTGCAAATCATACATTATTACAAGGGAAAATATTAACACACGAGGGAAATCGATGTGTCCGTGAAGATGTGAAAAAGATCTATCTAGATTTTTTTTTAAATAATCTAGATTAGGCTACACATTTACCCAAATTATACGCCTGTTTAACCGAAGCTAATTTGGGTGGGTTTCTCCCATCATCCCCAATGTCACTTCTCTGTGTTTTAAGGCCCTGACGAGAACGTCGCTCTCCTCGGCTGTGAACCGCTCCTGGCGTGCGCTGGCAAATCCGCCGTTATAATAGCAATTCGCCATGGAACAAGCGCGCCGGCTCTTAAAGGGAATGTGAGAGGACGCTCTGATTGGTTTATTTCACGTTATGCCCAAACCAAACCTATGAATAATGAAGCTACTTCAGACCAACCCCTTTTAGATTTGCGCCAGGCGCAAGAGTCATTTATCCCGCCGGGAAAATAGCAACAGCGCCGGGATCCGCCCACAAAGTTACTTGCGCTTAGCGCTTTGACACTTGTGTTTTAGATCGTTAAAATAGGGCCCATTGAGTACACAAGATTTACCATAAGCCTTAAAATTTAAAGGGATAGACATAAAAACATAACATAAACATGCTTGAAGAAAAAAAAACGTTATTTTCAAAATATTAATCTCCAACGTGCATTCACGCAACAACATCTGCTCTCACATCAACACAACAAGCATGCTTTGTGGTGATCTTGTGACCGTGCATTGGAGAATAGGCAAATCATTTGGAAATAAAGTGGTAAAATATGTTTGTTTGTTTTTGTGCAAAAAAAGCACTCGCGTCGCTTTATAAAATTGAGGTTAAACCACTGGAGTCACATGTCTTACTTTATTGATAGCTTTACAACCATTCTGAGGCTTGAAAGTGGTAGTTGCATAGGTTGTCAATGGAGAGAAAGTTCTCAGATTTCATTAAAAAGATCTTCATTTGTGTTCCAAAGGTGAACGAAAGGTTTGGAACGGTTGGAAGTAATTAATGACAGAATTTTTTGAGTGAACCCAAAAAATGAAGACAGTATGAATACTTTCTATCATTTACACATTAACCATTAATGCCAATTGGGTAATTTTGTACAAAAAGGACAACTCGTGATCAGCTTCGGCTCATTGCCTGATCCCATCCACAACAAATGACTGTATGGAGTCATGTAGAGTTAATCTCTGGCCTACAAATCAACTCAATGCTCAAACCCGGATTATAGCAGATCCTCCCAATCCAACCCTCTTCTGAACATCCCAGAGATCGAAGAACATCCCAGAGCTCATATGAGATCTAGAAAACCCTCTCTAATGATGCAAGTGCACTAATGTGGATGCTCAGCGTTTACAGGGAGAGGCAAGCCGCTGAAATGTCAACAGTGGTATTTTCTCTGCGTAGCGCCATACGGGTGCAGTGAGCTGTCAAAAGCTTTTACTGCTGTGCCTCGGAGCTCAGATGCTAATACCTCAGCACACAGGCATTCAGGTCCGCTTTGTTTTTGCGCTGCTCGGCTAGATTAGCAGTAGTGTGTCGCAGCGAGCGGTCAGCGTTCAGCGAGCGAGCGGCGGGGGGTGCGACGTGACTCAACCAAAACAGATTGGTGTGGAGCTGGAAATGAAGAAATAGCTACGGGGTGGATGATCAGACAAAATAGGTTTTACCTTCTAAACTTTTCCTCTGCATTATATTCAGGCCTTTACGCTTTACAGAGTCTGTACACTCACCTATAGTAACCAATGCAGCTTCTAAAAGACTAATATCAGTCTGTTGAAGATCACAGAGGGGGAAATGACTTTAAAAACCGCATTGCTGTATATTTTCATTCAATGTTAAGCTTCAGGGTAAAGAATATTCGCAGTGGTTTCAGTGATTGGGGAAATTAGGTCATTAGGCATAATCGAGTGATCACAAGGAACTGCAGGAGAAGAATATTCTGAAAACTGTTATAAGCTTGAAAGCTGGGATAACTAAATGCCGTTATTCGTCTATTAACAGGCACTTTGAAAACGATGGATGGATGGATGGATGGATGGATGGATGGATGGATGAGTGGATGGATGGATGGATGGATGGATGGATGGATGGATGGATGGATGGATGGATGGATGGATGGATGGATGGATGGATGGATGGATGGATGGATGAGTGGGTGGGTGGGTGGATGGATGGATGGATGAGTGGGTGGGTGGATGGATGGATGGATGGATGGATGGATGGATGGATGGATGGATGGATGGATGGATGGATGGATGGATGGATGGATGGATGGATGAGTGGATGGGTGGGTGGGTGGGTGGGTGGATGGATGGATGGATGGATGGATGGATGGATGGATGGATGGATGGATGGATGGATGGATGGATGGATGAATGAGTGGATGGATGGATGGATGGATGGATGAGTGGGTGGGTGGATGGATGGATGGATCGATGGATGGATGGATGGATGGATGGATGGATGGATGGATGGATGGCTGTGAGCAAAGTGACACGTGTCTGATGCAATAAAGTCCCTTCCCCCGTCTCTACTCCAAAATTAAACTACATAGCAAATGATTTTTAAAGACAAAATTGTCTGGCTTTTAGCAATGCTTATTCATAATAATAATTTTGTAAGATTTTGATATTATGTAGTATATCCTTAATCAGTTACATATGTAAAATTTTTGTTTATCAATAATTATTAGTTTAAATGAATACATACAAGTGCTGGGCAACGATTAATCGCGATTAATCACATCTAAATAAAAGTTTGTGTTTGCATAATATATGTGTGTGTGCTGTGTATAATTATTTTGTATATATAAATGCACACACATGCATGTATATATTTAAGAACAATTAGTTAATTATATATAAAATATGTATATATAATATAAATTATGTATAAATATATATACAGTATATACATGCAAATATTTCTTAAATGTATACATGCATTTGTGTGTATTTATACTGTATATACAAAATAATTATACACAATACAAACACATATATTATGTAAACACAAACTTTTATTTTGGATGCAATTAATCCCGATTAATCGTTGCCCAGGTAATATAAGCATAATAAATATGAATAAATTAGCTTAAATGTTCAGTTCTCTCTATACCTGTATCAACTAGTTAAACTAACTTCACAACTTTTACTTGCACAGCACACCGATGAAGCAAGATTTTTTTTTTCATTTCATAGGCAGCTCTTTTCTTCTTGCTGCAAATTTGTTTAAATTCTTAATATTTTTAAATCTCTTAATATTCTGCAGAAGAGAAAAGTGAATCGCGCCGCTTCTCTCGTGAGAATTGAATCGCAGTTTCACTCTTTCTCAGCATGTGATTGGCTGTTCACTGCTGATGTCATTCCTAAACTCAGGATCAAAGCCGGAGTTGACAGAGAAAGTTGATGATCAGCGTCATGGGACCAACAAAGTCTGATTGGATTGCTTTGGTTTTGTCAACTCTAAACTAATCCTGTAACCCTGAGTTTGTTCAACTACCAGCATGGTACGGGCCCCTGGCCACATGTAAATGTAGCTGGTCACTAAAGATGCTAAGGGCCAAATCATGCAGCCCACGAAGATGCAGCACTCTCCATATACAGGTATTTCTAGAATATATGTTCCACTGGCAGTGAAATGCTCAGAGTCGTAATTCCTGCAGATATATATCGTATTGGGCAGTGGCAATCACAGTCTACTCAAGCTGGCACTGTTATTCTAATACACCAGCGCCACAGCATATACCCCATACCTGCAATGTTTATTTCGAGTTCCTTGACTCACACTGCGGCTTTTTCCTATTCCTCGCTACAATTATATGTGAAGATAAACTACACTCAGCATGGCCCATATTGGGTTTCCTGTAGGTTTTTGGCACACCGGCTGCAGGATAGTTGGCAGATTGGCACGAGCATGCAAGTATTGTGAATTGTGAATAGATCCACAATGCATGTATCTACAATGTGGTCGATAAAAAAAAAATTATGGCTGTATTTGTGAGATGTATTCATTCTGACCCGAGATGATTAAAAAAACAATCCTCTAGCTTAATATCGAGCATCGAGTAACATTATATAAAAATGGGGAACAACCATGCATAAAGAAGGCTCAGAGTCATAAGAATGCATTATGTTCTGTGGTTCTCCCATTTAGTTTCCTTGAAACGACTGGAATATGGCCACCTAAAAATTATGAGGGACATAAATAATTCATGATGCTTCAGTCACAGAACCTCAGCGTTAGATCTAGTCAATTCAGCTCATTCAAAAGCTCCCATCACAACCAGACTTTGATATTAGACTATTTACCTCTGTCTCTCATAGCCTATGGCTTATAAAATAATAAACACATCTCTTATTATCACCCATATGACCCATTTATAGATTTACATTACATTCTATATGTGTTAAATATTGTTATGAATGTACATGTTTACATCATGAGTTTTCCTCGGTGTGATCCATTGGGTTCCAAAGTAGGGATTTTTTCTGTGGCCAGAAATAAAAACGTACTCGGTTACTAACGTAACCTCGGTTCTCTCTAGGAGAGGGAACGAGTACTGCGTCGATATAGCGACGCTACGGGAAAGATATTTCTTTGTCGAGATTGAAGCCTAAAAATTAATCCTTAATTTTGTAATATGTAAAACGCTTTTCTGTAGCATACAACCCTAGGCGGAGCAATCTCGCTCGCCCATTGGCTGCTCCGCCAGAAAAGCACAGCCTATGCGAGGCCAGAGACGCTAACCAATGAGGGTGCTTCGCGCCCTTCTGCGTCATCTCCCGCCGAAACAGGCGTGGCCTAGGTCTATAAATACCAAGCATAGCTGCTTCCACTCCGATTTTCGTCACAGAAGCGACACAGCGTGGGCACGCACGGCATGAGACGCAGTACTCGTTCCCTCTCCTAGAGAGAACCGAGGTTACGTTAGTAACCGAGTACGTTCTCTTACGTAGAGTTCTCTCCTACTGCGTCGATATAGCGACGCTACGGGAACCCCTGTAAGACGCCGTGCGTGCTCTTGGACCGACACAGACACCTAAGGGCGCGCGCGCGCGCCCCAGCATGCCAGTGCCTACACCAAGAGTATATAGGGGAGAGCGGCTAGAATTAGCATCATCCCTTTATAATAGCGCCCCTAAAGGCATAACAACATATATATGTAAATATTAGATATATATGGGGGGTAATAGCATGCTCATAGGACACATTGTCAGTGAGTGATGCTTAAAACATTTTAGTGACCTGGACCGCCGTGCGGGGCAGGAACACCATACCTGGTCTTAGACCGAGAGCAGTTTAGCCTGCAACGCAGGAACCTCTAGGTTATAGAACCTTATAAATGTAGACGGGGAGGCCCAGCCTGCCGCCATACAAATATCTTGTAACGAGATTCCGCTATACCAAGCCCACGAAGAGGCCATGCCTCTCGTAGAATGTGCTCTGATGCCCAGGGGGCATTCCAAACCTCTAGATGCGTAGGCTAGCGCAATGGCATCCACTACCCATCGAGATAGACTCTGTTTCGTCGCAGCACGTCCTTTAGAGCGCCCACTGAACGAAACGAAGAGCTGCTCCGTCTGTCGAAAAACAGCGGAGCGGGACACGTAAGCTCTTGATGCCCTGACCGGGCAAAGGAAGCTATTTCCGTCCTCAGAGGCCGGCAGAGCCGACAGGGAGATGACCTGAGCCCTGAACGGTGTGTTGAGGGACTTAGGTACATACCCATGCCTCGGTTTTTAAACACGACTATAGAGTCGTTGGGCCCGAACTCCATACAAGAAGCTCTTACTGAGAGCGCTTGCAAATCCCCCACACGCTTCACTGAAGCGAGAGCCAAAAGAAACACGGTCTTGAGAGACAGGTGTTTCATGTCAACTGAGTGAATAGGCTCGAAAGGGGCCCCTTTCATAGCGTTTAACACTGTAGAAAGGTCCCAAATGGGGACTGAAGGAGGCCTTGGAGGATTTAACCTCCTGGCTCCTCTAAGGAAACGGACCATCAGGTCGTTTCTGCCCAGTGCATGGCCAAGCGTCGGATTAACGAACGCTGATATGGCTGCCACATAGACTTTGAGCGTGGATGGGGTCCTACCCTTATCCAACAGCTCCTGCAGGAAAGAGAGAACCTCTGTTTCCCCGCACTGAAGGGGTGATAGACCCTGGTCTGAACACCAGTCAGAGAACACCGACCATTTGGAGGCGTAGAGCCGTCTAGTAGACGGGGCCCTAGCCTGCTCGATCGTGTCTAACACTCCTCTTGGGAGTTTAGCGGGTACCCGTTTATAGCCCACACATGAAGGGACCATAGCTCCGGGTGAGGATGCAAAATCGAGCCCATGGCCTGCGAGAGAAGGTCCTTCCTCACTGGGATCGGCCACGGAGCAGTACTCTTGAGCTGCATCAAAACTGGGAACCAAGGTTGATTCGTCCAGTATGGTGCGACAAGAAGCACTGAGCATCCGCTTTTCCTGATTCGCTCCAGCACTTGAGGCAGGAGTGAGACAGGGGGGAAAGCATAGAGCGGACGGCGGGGGCCAGACTTTGGCCAGCGCGTTCGTGCTCTTTGAAAAGAATTCCGGGCAGTGAGCGTTTTCCTGGTTTGCAAACAGGTCTATCTCCGCTCTGCCGAACCTTTTCCACAGCAGACGCACTGTCTGCGTGTGTAGGGACCATTCTCTCGTTGGAACCTTGTTCCGTGAGAGTCTGTCTGGTCCTACGTTCAGGTGACCAGGCACATGGATCGCTCTCAGCGAGCGCAGGTTGTGCTGGGCCCATACCAGTATGCGTTCCGTCATCCTGAAAAGGTTTCGGGATCTCACGCCACCCTGGCGGTTTATATAGGCTACTACCGACGTGTTGTCCGAACGGACCAGGACGTGGTGTCCCTTTATCCGAGGACGGAAACGCCTCAGCGCTAAGTCCACTGCCATCATTTCTAGGCAGTTTATGTGCGGTAGTTTGACTCGTTCCGCCCACTGGCCAAAGAACGGTCTGCCTTCGAGCAGTGCTCCCCAGCCTGAGGTGGACGCGTCCGTGGACACCACCTTCAGGCTCGAGGAAGTCCCCAGGCTTACACCTGACCGGTACCAGTCTGACGCTCTCCATGGTGTCAGGGCTGAAATGCATTCCTGATTGACCTTGAGGCGACAACGACCGTGAACCCATGCTCGGCGCGGTACGCGCGCTTTTAGCCAGAACTGCAGTGGGCGCATGCGCAGCAGGCCCAACTGTAGAGCTGCCGATGCTGCGGCCATGAGGCCTAGCATTTTCTGAAACCTTCTGAGCGGCACTATATGACCGCTGCGGAAGGATTTCGCCATCCGCAGGGAGTTTCGCCTGCGTTGTGATGACACAATAGACCTAGGCCTGTTTCGGCGGGAGATGACGCAGAAGGGCGTGAAGCACCCTCATTGGTTAGCGTCTCTGGCCTCGCATAGGCTGTGCTTTTCTGGCGGAGCAGCCAATGGGCGAGCGAGATTGCTCCGCCTAGGGTTGTATGCTACAGAAAAGCGTTTTACATATTACAAAATTAAGAATTAATTTTTAGGCTTCAATCTCGACAAAGAAATATCTTTCCCGTAGCGTCGCTATATCGACGCAGTAGGAGAGAACTCTACGTAAGAGAACAAATAATATAACTCCGTTTTTTATATTCCCGTTTGAGAAAGAAGATCTAAAAAATAATCATATGTTATTATAATCATATATATATGGACATTATATATTTAAAAAGTATATACTTAAGTGTACACTGAATGTATTGTTGATGGCATTTTTTTTCCTACTATGGAAGTCAATGGGGTGCATGATACATCAACTCATACATCGACATTCTTCAAAATATCTTCTTTTGTGTTCAGCAGAAGAAAGGAATTCATACAGGTTTGAAACAACTTGAGGGTGAGTAAATGATGAACTATTATTTTAACATTCCCCCATTAAAAAAACACTATTCATGTGGTTTATGAGGCACTGGGTTCAGTGGTGACAGGCTGTGGTCATAGTATCAGTCATCGCTGTCCCACTGTCAAACCGAGTGCCCTCAATCTGTCTGTGCAGGAGTGACAGGGAAAGCGCAAGTGGTGAAGAACTTCTGAAATAACACACTGACATGTACATATACATATACAATTCACATATATAATGTAGGCCTGCCTTACAGTATTTTTTACTTTAGTAAGTAACTTTAGTAATAAAAGGTGGTTACACTTTAAGGTATCTTTGTGCCACTGTTATTATACATTTAAGCATAATTTGTAGTTATTACTATAGTTACTAGATGTAACATGTAACAATGCCACTGTAATATAAAGTGTTACCAAAAATATAAGAGGACACTTTCATGAATATTTTTAACACACTTAAAAGTTAAGTTGAAGTTGAAGAGACTCTGTCGTTTTATATGATGACCAGATTTAATTTAGGCTTTTATTCACATATTAACATTGATCAGCGAACATGAAATAAGCTCCACCAAACCAACACACAAGAATAAACCTCATTGGTTCTTGCAGAAGCTCAAACGTGCGGCGTAACTCGAGAATGAACCTCATTGGTTCTCAAGCTTCAAGCGAACATGCTTGAGCTTCTGTTTACCACAACTGATGTGTGAGTCGATGAATGTTAATATGTGAATAAAAGCCTAAATTCAATCTGTTCATCATTTAAAGCGATCGTGTCTCTTCAGTAAATTTGGACAATTCATATTGTCAATTCATATGGATTAGTGGTACTGTCTTTTTATTTGAAGCGTCAAAGTGGTAGTTGCGTAGCTGTCGATGGAAGGACAGAAATCCTGAGATTGCATCAAAAATATTTCCATTTGTGTTCCAAAGATGAACGAAAATCTTAAAGGTTTGAAACGACATGAGGGTGAGTAATTAATGATAGAATTTTAATTTTTGTGTGAACTATCCCTTCACATACTTCAAGGTAAGTATGTACCTTGTAATAATGTCAAATAAGTTTTACTTTAAAAATGCATTTTAAATCATTACGCTTTAATAATATTTTGTTGTGCTTTAAAAATATTTAAAACATTTATTTTGATATGTTGACTAATATTACATACTAAATCACGTTAACTTGATTATGAAATCTGTAGTGTGAATATCCATCCATCCATCCATCCATCCATCCATCCATCTATCTATCTATCTATCTATCTATCTATCTATCTATCTATCTATCTATCTATCTATCTATCTATCTATCTATCTATCTATCTATCTATCTATCTATCTATCTATCTATCTATCTATCTATCTATCTAAATATAGGGACCCTATAACTCTGGTTTGCATTTAAAAAAAATGTAAGGCTTGAAACAGGTTTGTTTACCTGCACTGAGATCAAGAAGCAAGATGTGAAATCTAAAAGGAACATTGCTCCAGGCAAGGGACAGTTTTAAAACAGGCACTTTCAACCAGTAAACACAAATAAAACTGAACGTTGAACTCCAATAGAACCATGTAAAAGAGAATTTTTGCAATTGAAGTTACAATGCGAAAATCCTTTATATTGACTTTAAAATCAAGCCAGTAAGAGACAAAACCATTAAAGTGACAGGAGCTTTTGTGTGCTACTTCACATTAAAATGCCTTGTTTTCTCATACTTTTCTCTGACAAGTAAAAGCTGCTGACACAGTTGCCATATTAGAGCAAAATAAATGGTTAGATTCCCTGTTATTATCTCTCTTAAACCCAGTTGAACGGTGTTGAATGTTCTATTGTTCAGCCTCTGTGATAAGAGACATGTGATTTACCACTAAGGATGTGTGTAAAATGAAGAATGGAGGTTAGACCTTCCTTGCTGACGAGTTTTACTCCCATTTTTAATGATCAAGATGACCTCAAGATGTGCTAAGCTGTCATTGCCGGTCAATCCCAACTGCTGTAACTGCTTTCTAAATCAGTGTTTGCTAACGCTAGCATTACTGATACTGTTTCTCATAGGGTTGGTTTGTTCCAAACTTCTAAAAGTAATTCTACACCATTAGTGCTTGGGCTGTGAATGATTCATTGTGAGGTTTGTTAGGAAGAGTTGTGCTGTATACTTGATTGTTTATCCTAGGACAGGAATCAACCGCCGACATTTTTTCTTCAGAAAACTTAAAAATCTAGTTTGCCATTTCTACTGCCGGAAAAATTTGGGCTAACTCTTTATTCACCAAATCTATCGGATACAGTGCTGTGGGGAAAAAATGAAAGGAAATATATTTTTTCCTAACATACAAATACTGGATTGACTATTCACCAAAGTTAATATGAAATTAATGAATGAGACCTGGAATGTACATTTTGTTATGATGGGCTGTGAGGTGACTTGAAGTGGGCTGTAAAAAAAACATCCAATAATGGTATTGGGCAAATATTTCTAAATATAAAATATCTAGTCAATGTTACTGACTAGATTGTTGTAATTAACACATGGAACAGTAGTTCTCAAATTTTTTTGTCTCCAAGGTCCACAATAATATTCCCATTACTTACAATTTCTATAAAGGTGAACTATGCAGGTTTTTTACCTTAACTGAACAGCTTCAGTCATTGGAATGGTTATATTACTTTTATTGGGTTGAATGGTTGTCATCTCGCACCCTCTTATCGCCTGTGAGCAGAAAAAACATGCAACTTTGGGGCGGCGGGGCCTAACGAATTGCTTTACGGCAAAAAAAACTGCTAACATTCTGACATTATTGCGCTCCCTCACACTGTTCAAACCCGAATGAAGAAGACTTTTTAAAGAATGTCCCGTCTGCTTTGATGTCGTTGATCTACTAGCCTCTGGTATCTGAGAGTCGACAACAAGTTTTTCGACAGTGTTGTCAAATATCTATTCCGAAGCTGTAGGGGGAGCTCTATAGAGAAACCTGCGAGCAAAAAGCGAGAATACAGGGAAGAAATTCCCAAAACTGCATAGCCCTGCTTTAACAGTAAACAGACAGAAGCACTTTAAAGGATTAGTTCACTTCAAAATTAAAATATTGTCATAATTTACTCACCCTCAAGTTGTTCCAAACCTGTATGAATTTCTTTCTTCTGCTGAACACAAAAGAAGATATTTTGAATAATACCAGACATTTTCCCATGTAAGCCGTTGAAAAAAAATACGATGGAAGTCAATGGGGTACATAAAATGTTTGGTTACCGACATTCTTCAAAATATCTTCTCTTGTGTTCAGCAGAAGAAAGAAATTCATACAGATTTGAAACAACTTGAGGGTGAGTAAATGATGACACAATTTTCATTTTGAAGTGAACTAATCCTTTACGACCTGACGGCAGACGCACATATCCATTTTCTTCCTCAACTGTTTACGTTCACTTAAGACACATCTTTTTGTGTGTATTTGTTCGTTCGAGCGCAAGAAGACATGAAAGAGAACTCAATTCAGTATTTTTTCACTATATGAGAGGCGGCCTGGGGTGTCCCAGCCCAGAAAACATTGCAGAATGCAAGTGCCGAATTGAGTTCTCTTTCGCGTCTTCTTGCTTGAATGGTTTCAAACCACATTAAAATGCGCACACTGGAATCGCTAATTGAAATTTTAAGTGTCTGATTCCTGACCTTAAGCATCAGGTTCCAGAATTGGAATCAATATTCGATTCCCAACCCTCTACTTATAAACACATACATACACCAATGTGAACACATGTACAGAGCCAAATATATAGCTTATCTTCAAACAGGTACACCAAAGTGTATCTACGTGGCGTAAAAGTAACAGGATGATGAAACAATCCTGGGGAATTTGATTTGCTTTTAATAACCTAGCCACTATTTGCCTGGCTCGAGGGGCTAGAATGATCTTAGGGAGGCTGGCAGCATCTGCAGTCAATAATTTAAAACTGGCAGGGAGCAAAAGAGATGCTACTCTGTGATCAGCGCTATTCTTAGGGGGCACATCCATAACCCAACACACACACACACACAAACACTTCTAAGCCCCCGCTGAGTCCTGATGGGGAACGAGCTAAAGTAAGGGCCACAGTTACATCACAACCATTCAATACGTCAGATGAGCCACTGACACGAATACCCTGCCCTTGACTGAGCCGTGAAAACGGGGATGTGATCTCATGACCACGTGTGGTAAACCAAATCCATCTATTCATGAATTCTCTCACGGATACCGACTGGGTATCTGTCGGTAACTGATCTGTCCGAATACCACCTCCTCTCGCAGCGTGCCTTTTCATTTGGAAACAGAGCACTAGCTGGCATTGCGCCAGGCGCCCGAGCCTCGCACACGCGCGCTGGCACGGGTCCCATCGTCGCATCCGCCCATGCAAGGGCACAGAGCTGTGACGTCACAGAGGGATCATTTTGGGATGACGCACACAAGCTTGGCGTGGAATTATTTTGGCTGCATGGGTGAGATTCCTTCCGACCATTGTACTCGCCTGAAATGGAAGTTATTTTGGGAGGAGCGTGTGCTATATAAGGCGAACAGGGCTATTGGAGAGAGACGCCGCTGGGGTAAAAGAGAACACATTGCATTTTCTCCAAGCGTCTGTCTACCCCTGCTGACTTGGAAGAGGGAAAAGGGTGTCTGAGAGTGGAAGAGGTGGTTATGGTAACTCACTGTGAGACTTCACGCTGTAAAGCAAAGCTAATTATAACAGTACACGACTGGCAAGAGGCTATAAACAGTATTTAATGTGTGCTTAAAATAAAGTATGAAGGCAAAAAAAGATAGAGAGAGAGAACAAAAAGTGTTTTAAAGAAACCAAATACACATTTCCTATTTTTATCCATTACTAATACAGTATGATTAAAGTCTCTGCACAATAGTTTTAGTTAAAACTTTCTTTCAATGGTCCACTTTAGACATTCTAACTATAAGTAACTTTGTAACTACATGTCAACTAATGCCCTGTCCAGATACCCACACTTGCGGTCTTTGCACTCGACCACTTGTCTACTTGCATGACGTATTTCATTTGGCCCAAGTGTTCAATAGACGTGAAGACGGCAAGTGTTTGCAAAACTTTTGATTACTCAATGGGACACACTTATAGTCTTGCAAAAATGCAAGTGTTTAAAGAGTTTTTATTTTATTTTCAATACTTCGCATTTTAAAATAAACTTCTATTTGTCTGTTCTGTAGTCGCTATCTAACTAACAGAAGACACGATAAAATTGTGGTGTTTCTAATTAAGTGATAAAAAAGCAATTGCAAATATTGTACAAAATAAACATACCCAACTCATCTTTGCACCAGTAAAATGTGCAACACTTTATGTTTTACTACCAAATTGTATGTAATATCTAATTAATTTAACTTACATGTGAGATCCCGAACATAATGCATGATGGGATACGCTTAGCCTCGAATGCAGCTCCGAAGCGGTTTTCAAGATAGTGTGGGTTTAGTGTGCATTAAAGGACAAGTTCGGTATTTTACACTTAAAGCCCTGTTTACAGATCGTATCTGATGAAATAGAACGGTTAAGATTAAAATTTGGACACATGCTCCTGTCCTGAGAATTTTAGGTTTATTTCGCTTTTGTGGACCTATTTTGCCAAACTACATGTCCCGTGATTCTTCCGTTGAGAGCTTGGTGGCGATAATGCACCTTTGCCAATTGCAAGCAAACCGCTGGCATTTCATTGAATACACAGAAGAAGCAGAAGAAGAAGCGGCGGAGTAATACCGTACCTCACACAGCACATTCAATACAAGTCAATGGAGTTGGACAAAAACTACGATAAAACCTGTTGGAAAGCATCTTTTTCAGCGATTTTTGAGTGAAATAAAGCGAAATAATTAGCGAAATAAACCTAAAATTCTCAGGACAGGAGCATGTGTCCAAATTTTAATCTTAACCGTTCTATTTCATCAGATACATCAGGTTCAATCTGAATCACTGTCACTTTATGGTTGATCTGGTGAAGAAGATGTCAGCAAAAAACATCTTGATTTTGAGAATGTTTGAGATCGTGAATATGAGCCAGATGCTGATTGTGCAGGCAAATGAGCTCTGACGAGGACAGTGATGATTTTATAAAACATCTGTTTAAACTGAACCCTTCCAAGCTCCAAAAGATAACAAAATATGTTTGATTTTATTCTTCTGTAATAGTAACTCTAATATCATGTGAGTTTTATATTATCCCGAGTTCCCGACAGGTAGAGACCCATTTGTGTTAGATATAGATCTGGGTCGCTAAAGACCCGAATATATAATAATGATTGGTGAAACATTCATGTATTTAAGGATTAAAATTATTCTGTATCAGCCAGTACTAAATATTTAATTCTGCATGCACATCTCCACTATTTTTACATTGGGATACCATTTCTGTTTACTAGCTCTCACGTAAAGCTTTAAAATAGTGTTACCATATTCAATACCACAATACTGTTTAATACCATAAATGTCATCTTTAGCAAATTTAGCATCTAAAACAACTTATTTTGAGTACTATCAGCACAAAAAGAATGATCAGTTTATAATTATAAGCCAGAATGTGTGGCGCTACCTAAAAATAGGTCATAAACAGCTGTAGGATAGGCTACTATTGTTTGCAACGTTTTGTGTTCCATTCTATGGATGTGTGGTGTTTCACATTTTCTCACATTAATTTTGAATGGGAAAAAAAAACTGATGTATAATGTTTAAAAGAATGCAGTACAGTATTATTCTATTCAAAACACAGACTACTTACAGTATAAGGCAACTCTACAGTTACAGTATCGTCACTAAACTGACCACATAGTATCTTAATCATGTCCGGAGTATCAGGTGACAGAATAATACTTCTATTTGTGTATCGCGGTCACATAGACTCACTCAGTTGGCCATTTTATCATGTGAGGGATTGACATAGGCTCATATCTGTGTCTCCGGCACCACCAGCTTCCACCTTTCAAGGTTTCTGATTGCACCGCTTTGTGAGGAGGTTGCATTTTTCATTCCCACAGCTCTGTGTAAAGCGATCCCATCATTCCTGCAAGTGAAGCCGAAAATGTAGCTAGAACTTGTGCCTGTGTAATACCAGCTGTACTCTTTCAAATCCATGTGTTTTTAGCTTAAAGTGTTTCTGGCACAAAGTCCGGCATATAGTCACCGAGTGGGACCAGACCGATCAACTCTTTCCAGTTTGACAGCCATTGTTCTCTGAAAGCAGCATTTGAGACATTATATTTTTATTAATCTAGAACTGTTCGATTCAAGACAAAATGAGAAAGTGGCAAAAATCGAACATTTAAAAAAAATATATATATATATTTAAACACAAGCCTGGTCTTATTGTGCACGAATGACCAGGGAAGCCTTGTGAAAAAGAAGTTCAGTTAATTGTTTTGAATTTGCAAAAAGCACTCTAAGGCCCTGTTTACACGAGAACGCTCGCGGGTGAAAACATAAAAATATTTTATCAGATGTGACTTTCGTTTACACGGCGACGGCGTTTTGGGGGCTTAAAAATGCAAAAAAGTGAAACCACCCTCCAGAGTGGAAATTTTAAAAACGCTCCGCCGTCGCGTTCCCGTCTAAAGGGTAAAAACGCAAAAGTCTACTAGGGAGAGAAGTAGAAGGAAGGTTGTACGCAGGCATACTTGGTGTTGTTGTGTGGCAGTGCGTCACATTGCCACCTAGCCGCCTGGAGTGCATACTACATCGAATTTCACACACTTTTGCGTCACCATATGCACGCAGATTTCCCCCATAACGCTCGTCTAAACGCAGAATAAAAAGTGATAACGCAACGCCACTTTTGGGTTTTCTCTTCAGATCGTTTCCGTGTAAACATAGCCTAAAGATCAGATAATTGCATTTAATATAAACTTAGGGGCTGTTTACATGACACCGTTTTCAGCTAAAAGCCTAAAACGTATGCGTTTTGGCCATTCATTTACACGACAAAGCCGTTTTGGGTGCCTGAAAACGGGTTTCAAACGGGTCTCCGTGTAAACAGCAAAAACGCGAATCTCTGAAGATGATGACGTCATGCACATGCGTATTACGTGTGCAGTCTATAGAGTTTCCTTGTAAGAATACAAGGTTTTTAGTAGTTTTCACGGATCCGTGTGAGTGGGGATCGTTTTGACAATGGTGTCGTCTGTACGCGGAATACTCAAAGGGAAAACATCTCCGTTTTAAGCATATCGTTGCCGTGTAAACACACGCTTAAACTACAATACATTTTCATTTAATTGCAACTGATATGCAGTTAAGTGTCCTAAAACATTACAGTTTGCACTTAACTATATTCTTTTTAAGTACATTATTTCCAAAATAAGTACTCTTTTTAAAAGTATGATAAAGTGTACTTATTTTTCACATGCTCCACCACTGAAGCAACTTCCCTTTTCAGCCTAGTCACCAAGGCAACTTTAGTCACTGATAGATAAAACCAAGATTCATCTCTCTTTTTTAAATATGCCACAATACAAAAGTAAAAAAAAGACTGAGGATATTATTTCATGCTGATTTAAAAGCCTGGCGTTAAATGATTTCAAAGAATTCATCCCTGGAGCGATGCACCACAGTAGAATATGACTCAGATCCAGAGGAGCTGTGATTTAGAAAATGAAAGCATGTTTTCACAAAAACACAAATAAAAGAGATTTAAATGAAGCACACCTTACTAATCAGCCAATATGCAATAATTAGCTCCCACTAGATGTCATAACGGAGCACGGAGGGAACTCGTGGAGCGGTTAGGGAGTATCAGGATGTGTGTGTTTGTGTTTGACGTACAGCTGCGCATCACCTCTGGAACATGTTGTTATTCTGCAATCAGCATCCTCAGAGTCTGAGCAGTAATAACAGAATAAAAGTGAGAGAAAGACAAACACATCTCAAAGCAGTGAATATCAAAGGTTTAGCTGGGGAAAAAGCCACATTATGCCACACGTACAACTCTCATCTAATCGCGGGCAAATGCAGACTACTTACAGGAGCAATGAGGAGGGTAATGACAAAGTAATTTTGACTAATTTCGCCTGGCTCTTTCTCCCGTTCTGTCTGATTGTGTGAGAGCCTTCTGCATCATTACAGTAACATCTGCAGTGACTAACCGAGCGTACATCAGCCAGTAAGAGAAAGGAAAAGAGGGAGGGAATGGAAAAGTGAGAAGTCGTGGAGAGAAAAAGCATGCAGGACGGATTCGAGATTCGAGAGGCTAATATAGATGCTCAATGTAAACATTGCCTCCTGGCGTCGGTGAACGGTATTAGGCAAAGAAGAGACGAGCTTAAAAAAAAACAACTGAAAAAAAAAAAAGAATACATTTAGATGAGAATAATTCATATTAATAATTCTTTCACAGACAGGGCTTAGATTAAGCCAGGATTAGGCCTTAGTTCAATTAGGACATTTATGTAGCAGTTTTGATGAACCTTAGGTGTGCATCTTGAGACAAAACAATGGCGCTGGCATATTTTAAGATATGACAGTGCAAGTTGTTTTCAGTAAAGACAGGTCAAACATGCATTTTAGTCTGGGACTAGCTTAAACCTTGTCTGTGAAACCAGGCATAACATTCTATCACTGTTTACTCACCTACCAAAGGCCGAAAATGTATATATGATAATCTTCCGCTGTGAGCTCTGCGACTGCATTGAGTCATATGGAGCTAATATTATGACAAAATGATTTGAATTTGAATTGTGTAAATCTGAATTATTTGCAAGTGTAATCTAACAAAATTGAATTTTAGGTGGTAGTTTAAATAGTTCTGAATTTGAATTTTTTAAACGAATTTTGAACATTTGAAATTTAACAAATTGAAATGTTTTTATGGCTGAATTTTATAGACATGTATTTTCAAACAGTAATATTCAGTTTAAAAAAATTCAGATTCAAGTTTTCAAGATGAAGAAATTTAGAACTTCAAATTCAGTTTTCTAAAATTCAATGTCAAAAATTCAAGTTCAAAAATTCAGATCTGACAGAAAGTAGGTCACAGGTCATCCACAGGGAAGAGTAGATGATCTCAGAAAAGTCGAACAGAGCATTTTGGCCAATTGGGGACTGCGGAAGTTTTCCAGCGCGAACGTGGTGGTGGTTCAAGAGGTTGCCACTCTCTGACTCTTGTCATGAATCGCCCGGAGGTCTATTACATGTACGACGCAGTCTAGACCGGACGCGAACGGTGCGACGCGACCCGTGAAATCCCCAACAGCACACGGATTCCCCATCCTATTTCTGACTTAGTCACAGCTCTTTGCAACAGTCGCTTCAAGCTGTGTTGCGTCGCGCCGCTCGCGTCCTGTCTGTGTAACTGAGGTCTAGTAGACAAGGTGGCGTTCTAATCAATTTTACACAAAATGTAGGCTACTTTAAAACAAACACCAGAGGACCGCTTAGACAAATGTCCCACGTGCTGAGAGCGCTAACCTAACATATAAACACAAAATCATTCATGTTTAAGAATCACTTACCTCCGGGCGATTCATGACAAGAGTGGACATTCTAAAACGCTTACGTGAAAAACGCTTAACGTGGCTCACTGTACGAAGACAGTGATATTAAAGGACCAAACTCAGTACAAATCATATTAATAAACCATACTTTGTATAAAAAATCAGATGAGCCCAGAATACCTACGCAACGCGTTTAATTGTGCGTTAAGCATTTCCTTACCATAGAAAACCGTTATAAGAAAACGCTTAACGTGGCTCACTGTACAAAGACAGTGATATAAGGACCGTACACATCATATTAATAAACCATACTATGTATAAAAAATCAGATGAGCCCAGAATATGAACGCAACGCGTTTAATTAAGCATGTTAGAAAACCGCTATAAGAAAACGCTTAACGTGGCTTAATAAACCTTAAATGGTCCTTAATAAACCATAGGCCTACTATGTATAACAAATCAGGTTTAAGGTTTATTAAGCCACGTTAAGTGTTTTCTTATAACGGTTTTCTATGGTAAGGAAATGCTTAACGCCCTAATTAAACGCATTGCGTTCATATTCTGGGCTCATCTGATTTTTTTATACATGGTTTATTATTATGATGCGTAGGCTATACTGAGTTTGGTCCTTGTCTTTGTACAGTAAGCCACGTTAAGCGTTTTCTTATCGGTTTTCTATGGTAAGGAAATGCTTAACGCGTTGCGTTCATATTCTGGGCTCATCTGATTTTTTTATACAAAGTATGGTTTATTAATATGATTTGTACTGAGTTTGGTCCTTTAATATCACTGTCTTCGTACAGTGAGCACGTTAAGCGTTTTTCACGTAAGCGTTTTAGAATGTCCCTCAGAGAGTGGCAACTGGCCAAAATGCTCTGTTCGACTTTTCTGAGATCATCTACTCTTCCCTGTGGATGACCTGTGACCTACTTTCTGTCAGATCTGAATTTTTGAACTTGAATTTTTGACATTGAATTTTAGAAAACTGAATTTGAAGTTCTGAATTTCTTCATCTTGAAAACTTGAATCTGATTTTTTTTAAACTGAATATTACTGTTTGAAAATACATGTCTATAAAATTCAGCCATAAAAACATCTCAATTTGTTAAATTTCAAATGTTCAATATTCGTTTAAAAAAATTCAAATTCAGAACTATTTAAACTACCACCTAAAATTCAATTTTGTTAGATTACACTTGCAAATAATTCAGATTTACACAATTCAAATTCAAATCATTTTGTCATAATATTAGCTCCATAGAGTCAGAGACAAACTGAACCAGATCAGTCAAATTTATGTTTCTTCTCCCATGTGAAAATTGTATTGACTGTGGACTTGAAGTGTACTTCAAACCTTTAAAGTACATTTAACAAGAACTGTACTTCCAGATTATATAATATTATATTAATGAAATAAAAGGTCACTTAAGTACAATTTTAAAAAGTGCACTTTGCAATAACACTGCCGACACACATTTATGTTCAAACACCATGTAAAAGTGAATTTTGCATAATAGGTCCCCTTTAAATTATTGTATTAATTATATTTTATTGTACTTTAAAGTACACTGGACAAAGTGGACAAGCCCAAACGTTGGGTCAAAAATGTAATTAAAATGTTTAACCCAACGGCTGGATTTGTCCATATTTTACCCAAAGTTTGTGTCACAGGTTAACCTGGTGACTTTATAAACTTGGACTTACATACATCCATTTCACTGATACTGTGCATTGCCGGCAATATCAACATCTGTGTACACATCAGGAAGGTGTTATGGAGTTTTTGTTTTGTTCAGTCTAAGGTTTGTTACTGCTGTGTTTTGTTATAGTTCAACTCTTTATAGTTTTTCTTCAAGTTTGTCATTATTTGTCTATAATAACAGAATGCCAGAAAACACAATAATTCAAATGATAATTACCTTTATTTTTCCACATTTCCCACAAACCTTATTGCAGTTAAACTTCCCGGTTCACACTCTGTACAACCAAACCCATAATCCAGGTTAAACTGTCTTTTAAAGCAACCGCTACATCACTTCCTGTGGAAGATGCCATTTTGGTGTGATGTCAGAGGGGGGGATTTAGAAACCGTTGTTTTTGCCAATTCATTTGTTGTTAAACTCTTTCTCTGTTAATGGTTGTTGTTTTAGCTGTTTGGAAGGTTTAAGTGTTGTGTTGGGTGTTTAGATTATTTAATTTGATTGTTACAAATGTTTTAGTTTGTACCTGTAGTTGGTATGCCCTATAGGTGGGGCTTCAGCCTATAAATAGGCTTGCTGTCTGAAAGGATACCAGTTCTGATTGTGGACTCAGAGAAACCTCATACTGAGCAGTGTTGCGATCTTGGGCCATTTGGTTTAGCCAAAATTAGCACATTGTTGCTGTTTTCTTTTCTTTTTGTACAGTTTTTATTTATTTTTGTCTTCTCTTGTACTGTAAATATTTTAGCACCTTACAATAAACCACTGATTTTGGATTTTGCATCAACCTTTTTGTACAGCACGTCATTTCCCTTTTCCACTCCAACTGGTTGGCCTTCCTACAGTTTGGTTGAAACAACCCATCACTTTTTAGAGTGTACTTTAAAGTACACTTATTTTGATGTGTTGACTAACATACTAAAGCACATTTAAAGTGTATATGATTTTAGCTGCAGTATGTTACTCAAAAGTCAATATTTTTAAGTATACTTCAGTGCAACTTCATCATTACAAATGTGTTATTACAAAAATATTTAAATACACAAGTTTTAAGTTTCGATAGGAATTACATTAGCATGTATTTTAGTTTCCCATAAATTACTGTTTGATGTTTCAAAGACAATCGAAGTAATTATGAAATTACATATAAAGATGCTCTACTTAAGTGGGTCGAAAAACACTCTAAATTTCACCTAACTGAAATCTATAAATTTAAACTATAACATTTTAATTTAATTGCAATTAACATGCAATTGAGTGTCATATTAAAGGGTTTGTTCAACCAGAATAAAAATTCTGTCATCATTTACTCACCCCACCCTTCTGCAGAACACAGATATTCTTAAAATATTCTCTATGTTCAAACTATTTTGGTTACCATTGACTTCAATTGAATGGACAAAATAAACAATAACACTAAGGCATTCTTCAATATATCTTACTTTATGTTCCACAGAGGAAAGTCATGTTTGCAACAACATGAGTAAATTATGACAAAATTTTAATTTTTGGGTGAACTATCCTTTGGATTTCTTTTTAGACCTCATATGGGTCTAAAAAGACATGAGGATGAATAAATAATGAAACAATTTTCCTTTGAGCAAACTATTCCTTTAACATACAAGTCAGCTTCCTTCCCCTATGCACGAAACGGTAGATCTAAATGGATAAACTATAGTTCCCGCATAATCGCTGACTTGGTGCCTCGAGGGATGATGAGTCAGTAAATTTCAGCGGCATAAACAAACAAAACCACATTTGCAGCCATTGCCTGTCATTTGACCGGCTTTGTCTTAATCCAATTGGAATAGACTTGATTGGCAAAATTCATTATCGTTTCATCTGGGCCGTCGCATGAGCGGGTAAATGCTTAGTCGTGCTGTCTGTGCGCATGCATGAAAACACATGCGTTATCCTCATTTGGCATCATTGCATTAGGAGTAATGCTGATTTTTGAGTTTCCACAAAGCAATTGGCCTCATGCCTAACCATTTTTTTTTCCACTTAAAGAAACGGCACACAGAGGGCCAGGGGTCAATAATAAAAACACACAAGTCTTACGCGTATGCTTTGTTTAGTTTCCATTGATTTTTTTTTCTATACATTTCTACTCACATACACCACTGCCTAACCTTTCTGCAATACATATTCCTCTGTGGGCAAGAAAATAAGTCTTGTAGCTGTGCTTCTATTTATCATCCGGCCCATGTCTGTACATTAAACTAGCAGTGTGGTGAATGGACACTTGAAATGGACCAACTCACTGGCCTCCTTTCATTCTGCGGTCTGTGCCGAGCGTGAACACCTCATATCACACCGCACACATGCAATCAAGGCGCAAGCCATTGGAGAATAGGCTTGTGTTGGACATTTTCTGCTTCCTGTGAATTTCTGGCTGGATCCCAGTGGTTACATAAGCTTGGCCATTTGTCTGTTTCTTCCCTCCAAACACAGTGGAACAGGTGCCCGTGAAATTAAAGTTGGTCCGGTCAGACTTGTGGTGAGAAATGCAAGAAAAGAGTCTGACAGAACTTCCTGTCATTGAGGATTAAGCAAGAAGAGAGTGAGCCACATCTGAACTGTCAATAGATGAAACTACTCGAGCTCTTTAGACCTGCCAGATTGTTTCTAGGACACGCATCTTTCTGTATCAAATTGTCATGAAACTGTTATCATACTTTTTGTCAACATACTAGACTCTGTGTGCTAGTAGCAGCATAAGTGCAATAGTCTTTTTTCAAACAATGAGTCAGTACTGTTCATGCAAGGATTTTATGTGGTTTGTTAAGAAAAAAAAATAGGTTTATAATCATTTACTGTGTTGTCTGCTTAGTGCAGAGCCAAAACCGTGCAGGCCTTAAGTGAAAGTTCTGTCATCATTTACTGGTCCAAACATTGGACCCCAGAGCAATGAGTGTGACGGCATTACGCCTGAACATACATTTACAATAAATTAAATACAACATTTTGAAAAATGACACACTTTAAACAGACCCAACTCATTCCCAGAAATGAATAAGACTTCAACACTACTTGAAAGAGAGAGGAAATGCTACCAATGCAAAAAGAGTGCTTATCAGAATGGGTTGTGAAATAATATGGGGCTGCGCAACTACCATTTTTAACACTTCAAAAAGTTCATAAAGAGATTGTAATACTAATCCATCAGAACTGAACGATTCAGTCCAAAGTTTCTGAAGAGACTCGATCGCTTTATATGATGAACAGTTTAATTTGAGCTTCCGTTTACCACAACTGATGTGTGAGTTGATGAATATGTGAATAAAATCCTAAATTAAACCTGTTCATAAACCGATCGTGTCTCTTCAGAAAATGTGGACTAAACTGCTCAAATACAATCTCTTCGTGAGCTTTTTGAAGCGTCAAAGTGGTAGTTGCGTAGGCTGTCAGTGGAGGGACAGAATGCTCTCAGATTTCATCAAAAATATTGAACGAAAGTTTGTAACAACATAAGGGTAATTCATTTTTTGGGTGAACTAACACTTAATTGTTAAAGAGGTTATATGTAGGATACATAAACCCTTGTATTATTAGCGTCCCGGTGGGTGTTAAGTGAACTGCAGCCAGCGACTCATTTCTTATACTCGCACTCATGCACACATAACGTACTACAAAAGACTGAATGTGATTCAATGCCCAGAATATTCACGGATAATTATTTCTATTGTCTTTGAAATATCGTTAAAGCCGAATGTACAGGCAATGATAAACTAAAATACTGTATATGTTAATGTAATTTATATTGGAACGTGTGTCATGTATTTAAATATATTTATAATTACAAATTTGTATTGATGAAGTTGCAATTTAATACATTTAATATGTAATATTAAATAACACTACAGTTCAAATTATAATCAAGTACGTGATTCATTCAATACATTCAATACAATTAAGCATACTTCTGTTTCACAAGGGACACTACTTTAAAAACTGTTGTCACACCTATTGAAACTTATATTTATTGAAGCTCCTCAGCTTTTTGTTAGTTACTAGTTCTAAGGTTGCTAAATATTTATCTGTGTAACAAGTTCTTCGGGTTCTTGTATTTTGTATCAACAGTTAACAGATGAAAAGTAAAGCCTTTCTGTGTTCTTTGAAGCATATGTAGCACAACCTAAAGTTCTCAGTCTGTAAAACTCTCTAAAGCCTGTATTTGTGGAGCCTATCATAATCAGGATCCTCAAAGGAGAACTTTGAGAAGAAGAAAAAAGCCCTTGAAAACAACAGAGAGGCTTGACAATCTCAAATAGAGTGGTCAAACCAAAGCGACACTTGCCCTAGTTTTTTCTGTCCTCAAGTCTCAGACGGAGCCCATCAGCAGAGATACATCAGGCTGTGTCACGAGTGCTCAGAGCTCGCTGCGTTATCAAGAGATACAGTGGCATTCTATCATGGCGGAGTTGAACGCTTATTATAGATTCTATTAAGATGGGCCCAAATTGGACCTCTCCATCAGGTCCAGCACACCTTGTTTGTTTTAGTTCTTGACAGTGAGGTAGAACGGCTTTATTAAGCTCCTGCGAGATAAAGAAGGAATTAAAGACACAATGAAATAAAAGGCTATTACTATTATCACTTATTTCTTGTCAGCAAATAAGCAAGCAGAAGAGAGGATAAAGAAATGCTGAGGTTCAGCAAACTTGTTTCATGTGAACACTTGAGAAACAAAGCTGCCTCTTGTAAGCATTTAGCACACTTACGTTTGTGTTGTTTGATTGGCCATCCAATAAGTTTGTATTAACAAAGAAATTGCAGACAGTCTGTGCATTAGTAGTAGGGATTTTTCAATGACACTTTCTGCAGGTTTCTACACCAGTAGGTGGCAGCATATAACTGTCTGAGTGAGTGAGTGAGTGAGTGAGTAAGTGAGTGAGTGAGTGAGTGAGTGAGTGAGTGAGTGAGTGAGTGAGTGAGTGAGTGAGTGAGTGAGTGAGTGAGTGAGTGAGTGAGTGAGTGAGTGAGTGAGTGAATCGTTCATTCAACCGATTCATTCAACCGATTCATTCACAACACTAATTCATCCAGGAAACTAAACCGGTGATCTTTATGATTAAGTGATTGAATCATTCACTCGATCAATTCATTCAAACACGCTTTCTGGAGACATTCATACTGGAACGCCGCTACTGTGTGTTTCTCTGAGAAACGAAATGATTAATTTTAGCTTTGAATTCCTTTGGAAATATTTTCATTGGCAAAGCAAAAATACACAAAATAAATGGCAATGTAAGTAAATTGCACGTTTTGCTATACTAACGTCTTGTTTAGTCAAGTCAAGAAGAATAAAATTGACAAAATGGTAAAAAAGAAAAAATATAGAATGATGTTAAAATGACATCTGCCAACAATGAAAGTGCATACCTTGTGAAAAAGAAATGGACTTAATTGTATTGAATGTGCACTTGTATTTAAAAAAACTGTACTTGCCGATAATACAATATTAATGAAATAAAAGGCAGCTTAATTGTATTTTCATAATTGTGTTTCTTAAAGGTACACTATGTAACTTTTGGTCCTCTAGTGCTTAAAAACAAAACTGCATGCATTTGCAGAAGAACATTGTTGTGGTTGTGCTTTGGCTCTGTGTGACTGTGGGGATTATACTACTGATTATAAAACATTCACAACTAGGCTTATAAGATATAAAAAGGAAAGGATCTCAAGCTGACTGCCTGAAGACAATACTGTAGCCATACCATTACAGTTTTTACAATCAGTGAGACATATTTCTCAATACTTATGTCACTTTTACAACATTTCAAATCACCATCTCTGAAAAGCCAAGCCAATGTTGATTCTCGTTTTATGACGAGCTCGGTCACATTGTCTTTTTGCCAGTAGACTCTCCTCAGTTTGCTGTTCTAAAAAAGGGTGATTCCCCAGAGGTTGGAGATTTAACTGCTCCAAGTCCATCTTTCTCACTCGTTGTGACAACTAACCTGTCACTCCTACATCATACAAGTGTCAAAGTAGACGGAGCAACATATCTCTATTTATGATATGATGAGACATGCAACTAAACTATGTTAATTTTGAACGAAAAAGTGACAATGTACCTTTAAGGACACTTTTAAAAACTTTAAAAAGCATGTTGTAATGTACATTTTTACTTGGAAATACATTTTAAATCGTGTTTTAATAATGTTCAGTCATGCTTTAAAGAAGTTAATTTGATGTGTTGACATGCTAAAGTATGTAAAGTGCTAATAAGCATTTAAATATCTTAATTCGAAATGTAGTGTGTTATTCGATATTACATTTAAAGCTAATACATTTTAAATGCTTGTCAGTTCATTCAGCAGAACACTTTAACCATATTTCAAAAACAATAGAAGTAATTATGAAATCACAAATAAAGATTCTTAAGTCATACTTAAGTGGGTTGCGCTCTAAAGTTCAGCTAAGTTCATTTATCAAAACGAAACTATAATACATTTGAACTTTATTTCAATTAACATGCAATATATGAAAAACATTACATTCAGTTCACACTTAAACGGTTAGTGTGTAATATGAAAACGACTGAATTTTCTCCTGTGCATGTGATGCATAGAGCTTAAAACTGTTGCGTGGTCAAGGCATTTCAATTAAAATCTTGGACATAAAAAGGACTATTAAACTGACATGCATGTAGATGATTGAATATGTAAGTTGGATGAGGTACATCATCGCCAGCCATTCTGATCATACTTCTGCAAATGGAGAGCTTTGTAGGAGCCACACGGCGCAGATTGGTGGCGATGAATTGTGGTGTAAGAGGGGGTGGAGAGAGAGGAACAAATCACACACTTCTACAAAGCATGACAAAAGACAGCTCATTTGAATATTTATGACCAAAGGCGCTGCTCGTAAATGATCATTGGTGATTAGATCACGGGCCATCAGCGCGGCGATGAGCTATGGCGATGGTAGGTGAACGGGATGCCGAGGTGTAAATAAGCTCGGGGAGGAGGAAAATGCCCAGCTCATTTCACCTAGTGTGAATCGCTGCCGCGGCTGATGATGCTCAATTCAGGCAGTCACGAACAAGCATACGATTGGCTAGCAGGCAGTTCCTGCGCTTTAACAGAAATGACATACTTCTCCCTTTTAGCAAATATAGTTTAGGAAATAACACATGTGAGATGAAGGCAACAGTTTATCGTGCAAGCTTTTGTGAAATCCAGAATACATTTAGGATGAATTTAAACTAAAGAGTAACTTGTGAATTTTATTTGATTTCATAGTTATGAGTTTAGTATTTACATTTATTTACATTATTATAGTTTAGTATTTACATTTTATTTTAAATAATCAAATTTTCTAAATGTTTTTCAAATTTCTTTGATTCAGCATAATTAACTAGTTCTGGCATAAAACTCTAGATGGTGCAGGCTGATAAGTCTTTGACTCATTTGGTAGCGATCACATTATTAAAAGCTGAAGTGGCTGTTGCATCAGCGTCCAATAAGGTGCGGCTCAAAGTTCAAACAAATACCGGGGTGTTGCTCGTAGCAGTATGCAGCACGCTTTCAGAAACCCTCCATCTTCCCCAGCTCCACCTGTATAGATCTGCTACGGGGGTTAAGTC
Organism: Phoxinus dragarum; assembly: GCA_033366665.1. Classification (NCBI taxonomy): domain Eukaryota; kingdom Metazoa; phylum Chordata; class Actinopteri; order Cypriniformes; family Leuciscidae; genus Phoxinus; species Phoxinus dragarum. The sequence goes on from JARPMJ010006636.1 coordinate 41,122, forward strand.
ATGTCTGTTACATGTGCAGAAGCAGCAGCATGTCTTACATACTCACAGCAATGTCTGTGAATGTATTGGCAGTAGCAAGTCTCTGTACTTGCTCTGCAGCATTAGCGTAGCAGATCTATTCCGCCAAGACCAAATACGTTAACATTCCCATATCCATTACCATGCCAATCTCTATTACAGTTTAAAAAGTATAAACATGGTTTAAATATGACTAGCAGTGGAACAAGCAAAATCGAGGTTAAAGGGTTAGTTCACCCAAAAATGAAAAGTCTGTCAGTAATTACTCACCCTCATGTTGTTCCAACCCTAAGACTTTCGTTCATCTTCGAAACACAAATTAAGATATTTTTGATGAAATCTGAGAGCTGTCTCACTCCTCCATAGGCTTCTATTGTAATTGAAACTTGCCGGCCCAGAAAGTTAGTAAAAACATTGTTAAAATAGTCTACAAGTGACTACAGTGGCTCAAACTTAAATTTATCAAGCGACGAGAATACTTTTGTGCGAAAAAAAAAAAAAAAAAGGACTTATTTAACTATTAATTTTCTCTGTGTGGGCCTCTGTTGTGAGTTCACGTGAGTTTTGGGTGAACTAAACCTTTAAAATGTGTGAGATTGTTTATCTACATCAAATAAATAAATAATTCAATAAAACACTGAAATAACACTTAATAGTACAATGTGGTCATAAAGGGATGAACATGGTCCAGCAACAATTCTCAGGTAGGCTGTGGCGTTTAAACAATGATTAACTGGTAATAAGGGGCACAAAGTGTGCCAAGAAAAGATCCCCCACCCCATTACACCACTAGCAGTCTGAACCGTCGATACAAGGCAGGATGGATCCATGCTTTCATGTTTCTTAAACCAAATTCTGACCCTATCATCTGAACGTCACAGCAGAAATCGAGGCTCATCAGACCAGGCAACGTTTTTTCCAATCTTCTATTGTTCAATTTTGCAGAGCCCAAAATGGTGAGTAGCAAGCAAGTGTGAGTTATTTCACTCCGTAAGAGCTCAAACTGTTCTTTGCATGCTGATGAAGCACTAAAGTATTCCCAGGACAAAGACAAGTTCAAGCTACTCTCAGCCAGAGAGGATGTTTTTAATTTGGGCAGTGCCATTGCCATAAAAAAGTCTTGACTTAGTCATGGCTGCCACCCCCAATTCATGATGAGGACAACCAGAGGTTTTTGAACTCGCAGTGTGTTTTATTTTCAGGGAAGGTGGCCCTTTAAGTCATGAGAATAGTTTGGCTGTCGCACCTGCTGAAATTTCAAGGTTCGTGTCATTCGACACGAAGCCAGCGAGTTGTATAAAGTGATACTTTATGGGATTCTGGGGGAAAAGAAAATTACAATTTAACAGGCCCTGATGGGATGATACCTGAGGGATAAAACACTTAGAATAAAAGTCCATCTTCCTTTTATCAACAGCTATTATACAATTTACCAATCAGATTTTACCAACACAACATACAATACTACAAAAAACACAAGCGCTGGCTGTTCCCCAAATGTGTTTGCACTTGGGAGGGTAAAATATGTGGGAAACAGTGTGGAGCAGGTTACACTGCTGGACCTCAGAAGGATTCATCAGTTCCCCATGATGCAACAGGCCCACAGGGAACCCTGCTTTTCTTTCTAGAGAGAGAGAGAGAGAGAGAGAGAGAGAGAGAGAGAGAGAGAGAGAGAGGAGAGAGAGAGAGAGAGAGAGAGAGAGAGAGAGAGAGAGAGAGAGAGAGAGAGAGAGAGAGAGCAGCAGCCCAGAAAAAGAAGGCCAGCTTCGCTCTTTCTCTCTCACACCCTCTCAGGGACAAGACGTTCTCTTGCTCCCTGAAGATTTGATCACCATTTAACTATTTTTCTACTCATATAAAATATGCTGGGAGTTATTAGGATAATAACTTGTCAGCTTAAGTGCCATTAATAATAAATTCCAATAAATTCAAAATTGTTTGTAAATGTTCTTCATCCATGTTTACTGATGAACACAAAACCTATGAAAACAAAACTTTGATATGCCTGACTTTCTTGCTGTGGGTGTGAAGGGGTGAAGGGGTAATGGGTTCTAATTCATCCCAATTCGACTTTTTATTTTAATACATGGAAACTCCAGCCGCTCTAGAACTGGAGATGCTTCTTCTCCAATGAATTCTATTTGTACACTTTAGCGTCATTTTAACAAGAGGACTTTAAAATAACATTCTTAACATGCAGTTACTGTAACTGTCTGAAAACATTACATTTAGTTTGCACTTATTTACAATTATGGAAATGTATTATAATTTACATTTATATTAAATGCAGTTAGTGGAACTAAAGAGTGCTTTTTTGACCCAATTAAGTACATCCTTATATGTAATTTCATAATAACTTATTGTTTTTGAAATATGCACTGTCTCTACTAAATGTTCTGACAGGCATTTATGGAAAACTAAAATATACTATAATGTAATTTCTACTGAAACATGTGTCATGATTTTAAATATATGTAATTAAACATTTGTAATGATTAAGTTAAGGCCATTGCACACTGAGTCCGAAATGTACGTATGCGTTTTTTCGTATTCGTGATTCGGTGGCTCTGAATTGTCAAAGCACCATTCAAACTGCTTGTTACGGATGCGAAAAACGCAGAAAATCGAACCCGTTTCGAAAAAAAATTTGTGGACGAAAGTTTCGGAAGCGTCATTGACAAAACGTGAGGTCGCATTTATTTTTTAACGTGTGAAAATTTCGGATGCGAATTTCTGACTGGCCTTCAATGTAGTACATTTAAAATGTATTTAAAAAAATAAATTACATTAATCTAAAATAAAATATATTAAATGTAATATCAAATAACAGTTATTATAATCAAGAACTTCCTGTGCTCTAGTATGTAAAAAAAAGTGTACTTCTTTATAACATGACAAACGATTATTATAACACAATGATTTAAAGTGTAATTTAAAGTAAAACTTTTAATTTTGACATTAATGAAACACGTTGTAATTTCCCCGTGGGAATAGTAAAAATCAACAAGAACAACAACATTACAAGAGCACTTTTTAAAAATGTACTTAAAAGTGTGTTAAGAAATAGTCATAAATGTGTACTTTTTAGTACACTTGAGTGGGCTTTTATTTCATTAATATTACTCTGCAAGTACAGATTTTTCAAAATATATATTTTAAACATTTGGAAACACAAGTGTTCAATACAATTAAGTAAAAATTTTATTTTCACATGGGACATCCTAGTTATTTCAAGTGGTGAGGACAATTCAGCCAAAAGTGGCATCAACACGACCCAATCTCTCCCCACTGCAAATGGCGCCTACAGTATGTAAATGTTACAGAAATTAAAAAAGGAAAGGTTAATGAAGTCCAACACAAATATCAAGTTACTGAGCTAATGTGTATGGATTAAAGTGTGACTATGTTGGTATGGATATCCCAAAAGCTGCTATAAAGACTTTAAAACTCTTTCTTGAACTGATAAATCCCCTGCAGCCACAGACAAAGTCATTGTATTGCTTTCCACGTTTCCATTCCTGGTCATATGTGTCAGTGAAATAAGACTAAACGCTCCCTGGGCTTCGATTCTCCCTCTGGAGATGAAGTGATAATGTTAATTTAAAGTTTTAAGACCCACTCTAAAACGAGGCATTAAGGAATAAGCTAGATTGATTGAAGGAATAATTGGCAGCTTATTTCTTCGGCAGCAAAGGAAATTCTTTCTTGATGATTCCATCTCTGCAGCAAAAACATCCCAATTTCGCAAGCTTGAATAAGCAACACCCATACGTATAGAATAACGGAAGGAAGCTTTCAGTTCTTGGCAGATCCATTGAGGTTAGTAAATCATCAGCATCAATAATGCACGAGTACAGCCTGTTTCTTTGATTCCAGAGCTCTATTGACCTCATCTCAATCACGCTGAAGCGATCGCGGCTGAGCGTGTGCAGCGTCAGCAGGAAGTTGGTCTCTGGTTTCTACGTGATGCTTATACCAGGTTGCTTCAGTTAATAAAAGGCACTTATTAACTGATGCGGGATCAGTGCTTCACTGTATGTAATATGATAAAGATCGGAGAATATGAAGAGAGAGAGAACACATGGACTGCCACGTGACTTCTCAAACAGAGAAAGGTTTAATAAAACTTGCTACTTTTCAATAGTTACTCAATCTGACGCATCCATTTAGGAAAAGCGAGTCATTTTTTTCAATGTCAAAAACAGATTTTTTTCCAGGGAAGACTATAAATAGCCATTCATAATGTGAAACACTCTCACTGTGAAAACATCAACCAGCTTGACACAGCAACATTGTCTCAACCAATAGCATGAGTTTGGGGGGCAGTGCTGTTAGTTTGACTGACCAATGGCAGAAAATGTTCAGGAAACCTGCTTAGAAACAGTCATTTTCTTCACCTTTAAGAAAACTATCATGAAATGGCAGTAAAACAAACTACAGAAGAAGAGCTGTGTGCACATTAACTTAAATGGCAAATTATATTTTTATATTTGGGGGTGGGGGGGATTTTAATCAAAGTAATCAGATTTTTTTTCTAAGTACCAAATAACTCATTTTCCCCAGTTTAAATCCCCAGTGTATTTACTTTTAAAAGCAGATTTCCAGTGAGGCATCAGGACTGTTGACAAGGCTATTAAAATATGCTTTCCATAGGCATATTCCACTACACCTGGCCAAATGTGGCACTGCTGTTTGCTTGTACTGTTGTTTGGGGATTCAAATCTGTTTTGCTTTTTATGCTGTACAGAAACCCTCGCTAAAAAGAACCTTACTGCACTTAACTGTAAACTGTATTGAATGTACATGTCTATTTTTTATATATATATCTTTTTTTAAAGTATACTTTAAAGAGAGTGCACTTCTTCGTACTTCTTAACACATTTCAGTATAGCCTACTTTTAGTATAGCCTACCGTTTAGTACAAATTGAATAATTGATTTAAGAATCTTTTGATGTCCTTTAAAAATGTACAAGCATTTTTGTGTATTGACTAACATAAAAGCACATGTAAAGTAGTGTTATTCATAATGCCCTGGTTTCACAGACAAGGCTTAAGGCCAGTCCCAGACTAAAATATATATTTGAGCTGTTTTAAACTGAAAGTAACTTGCACTGACAGCTCTTATGAGCAACAAATATGTCACTGCCATCAACATGCACACAAGTAATGTGTTTTATTTTTAGGCATGTTTATAAAAGCTACTTTAATGTCCAAATTGAACTAAGACCTAATCCTGGCTTAATCTAAACCCTGTCTGTGAAACCAGTCCTAAGAGTTAACCCTAAAATGCATGAATGTTTCGCCAATCATTACTACATATTCGGGTCTTTAGCGACCCGGATCTATATCTATATCTATTAAAAAACCAGGTATTCTTTTATTATTTTATTATTTTTTCTTCTTACATTGTTTATAATGAATTGATTGAGGAATACTAAGAAGGTTGATGTCTAACTTTAAAAGTTTCAACAGAAAATTACATTAAAGAATATTTTAGTTTTATACATTCTTGTCAGTACATTAATAAGAGTAAGAAAAAATAACTTTATTTGTCCCACAATGGGGAAATTTCGGTTTGCAACAGTAGAAACAGGAGAGAGAGATAGATAAGAGTACAAATAGTATTTCATAGACAGGACAAGTGTCAAACAAAGAAACAAAGAAGGGCCGTTCTTACAAAATCAAATCAATCAGAATTTCTGTACAATAAATAAGACTAAAATAGACTATGCCTTATACAATGTCCAGCAGCAAAATAAATAAATACTAATAGTATAAAAAAATATCATAGAAAGGCACTTTCTGGCACATTATTATCTTACGATAATAATATCGTTATTAAAGGCTAGATAAGTCAGATATATGGCGCATGTGATATATGATATATGGATATTATATATATAATACAAATATTTCAAAGAACATTATATATAAAGATGTACTTAAGTCCTACTTAAGTGGGTCAAAAGTCACCCTGATGTTCAGGTACCTGCATTTAATAAAAATGTACCCTTTTAATTAGATTTTTAGAAAGGCACTTTCTGGCACATTATTATCTTACGATAATAATATCGTTATTAAAGGCTAGATAAGTCAGATATAGCAAACTTTATGGCGCATGTGATATATGACATATGGATATTATATATATAATACAAATATTTCAAAGAAAATGATATATAAAGATGTACTTAAGTCCTACTTAAGTGGGTCAAAAGTCACCCGAATGTTCAGGTAACTGCATTTAATAAAAATGTACCCTTTTAATTAGATTTAACATGCAATCAAGGGTCCGAAACATTCAGTTTGCGAAAACTCAGGCTCTGAATAATGTAATCTGCAACAACTTTTGGCTTCATTTTTCTACAGTGGAAGCAGACACATCGCCCTTTTTTTTTTACAGTCTAGAATGCTATGTACTTTTTTCCACAAAGGAATGTACGCTATATATTATTTTCTTCCACCTATTCAAAGTTAGATTTGAAAAACAGCTTATGCACAGTATCCGTTTTAAAATCTGCTTATACATGACTAATTACTAGGACAGAATCTATCAATCCCTGAAATTCATGCATGCAACCATAAAAGTAAAGAAAAAACATGTCAGCAGCAAACAGAAAAAATCTCAGTTCAGTAAATAATATTCATCTCAACTACGCAAAACAAATGCGCGTTTACCCCCTATAATCAAAGCCAGTCAGAATACAGTCCTAGCTGGTTAGAATCAGAGAATTGTTGCTGGTTTTGGTGTGCTGGAAGCAACCATTTGAAAAAGTGTCAAATTAAATGTTTCCCCAACATTAGGGTAAACAAGCCCAGCGCTCATGGATCTGTTAAAAGGCAAGTGTCCCTCCAGAAGGGGAGGAGAAGCGTCTTGTTAAGGATCAATTTGTGTGGACAGCCGTACAAATGGCAGCGAGACACAAAGTTGTCTTTGGCATACGCCGACGTGATTGATGGCTACACACCTGCGCCGTAAATCCTCCTGACAATGCTGAGACGGATCTCCTGCATGCGTTCTTTCTTTCGCTCGCACAATCACACACCCCATCCCGTATCCCTAAAGCTCTCGCATAATTTTTTTTCCTTTCCTTTTTTTAATAGATATCCAAAACACATCACTCCCCCCCCCCCCCTCCTCTTTTATGTTCGCCATTGTAAATGTGCAAACACACACAGCCAACACATAAATATGCTTATCAGACACTTTATATGTAAATTCTCAGGGAGCAATGAGTGGCAGGGAGTTTATATTGTGAGGCTGTTACAAAAATTAAAAAGCTATCCTTAGTGAATACCAAATGAAGTAATTTCTTAGAGTAGGAAAAATCTTGTGTTTCCTTTCATTTTTTTTTTTTAGAACGATCAAATCTAAACAGTTAACAACAAAGACTAGCAGGGTGTACTTTTAAACCCAAAATTTGCAGTGCAAGACAAAAACTGTTCTGAGGAGACCCCATGGGCCTCTTTTAAAAGCTGCCGCCTTAATCAAACATGATTTGTTCTCATGTGTCATCTTTTTTTTTCTTTCTTTTTTATAGGGAAGGCCTCGCTCCTCTCAGAGGAACATTTCCACAGAAAACAAATGGTCAGTACTGAATTTCTGAATAGTAAATTTCACTTTTTGTCATTCTGATTTCCTGTGAGGTTCGGTCAGTTCAGTTCCTATTAGAAATTGTGAATTGAAAGGACTTAATTGAAAGGACCAAACTCATCCCTGTTAATGTAACATGTATATTCTGTTATGTTTTGGTTTCGTTTTGACTCTGTTCCCGGTTGCCTGTGTTCTGTTTTCCCTGTTAGGGGGCGGTTTAGACGACACCATTTTCAAATAAAAACGTAAAACTTTTTATGCGTTTTGGCCGTTCGTTTACACGACAACGGCGTTTTGGGCGCCTGAAAATGCTAACTTTTGAAAACGGGTTTCAAAGTGCACGTTTTTGAAAACGGTCTCCTTGTAAACAACAAAAACGCGAATCTCTGAAGATTATGACGTAATACACATGCGTATTGCGTATTCAGTCTATAGTGCTTCATCGCCATCTAATGGCCTGGCAGCAGAATACAGCGTTTTTAGTCGTTTTCGCGAATCCGTGTGAATGGGGATCGTTTTGACAATGGTGTCGTCTGTATGCGGAAAACTCAAAGGAAAAAACTTCTCCGTTTTAAGCATATCGGTGTCGCATAAACGTACAGGTTCCTTGGTTGTTCATTAGTTTCATGCACCTGTTTCTGTTCAGTTGATTAACACTCCTTGTGTATTTAAGCCCTTAGTTCTGCTCAGTGTTTTGTCTTGCGGTTGTCGCATGTTCGGTTACTGTTTATTACTCCTGTTCCTGTATTCTCCTGAGTATTAAAGACTCTATAACTGAATTATCCGTCGTTGTGTTTACTGACCAGTATATCGTCACAGTTAAACACTATTGTTTTTCAGAGAGAAAGAGAGAGAGAGAGTGTGTGTGTGTGTGTGTGTGTGTGTGTGTGTGTGTGTGTGTGTGTGTGTGTGTGTGTGTGTGTGTGTGTGTGTGTGTGTGTGTGTGTAAGAGACAGCCGTAAAGAAAGGAGCGATAAAAGAGTCAGTGACAGAAATATTGAGACAGAAAGGCTGAGGAAAAAAAAAAAAAAAAAGAAAAAAAGAAAATCACCTGTTCAGAATTCACTTCAGCTTTGCGCGTCCCCAGACTATAACATGAGTTGACAGAAGAGGAATTTCCACAAGAATAACATCCAAACTTGACAAAGATGAATATTAGATTCACCCTGTTGTAGCATGTTAGTGTCCTTATGATTTTTCTGCCGTAACAGACAGGTATAAATAATTAAGCATCTTTTTCTCTCAAATCAGCTCAGTGGGAAAAGAAAGAAAGAAAGAGAAAACAATCAGTGAAAGACCTTCATGCTCCAGCCTCCATGAATACCGCAGCACGCTCGAAATTAGCAACACTTTGCAGGTATTTCAAGGATTTTCTAAATTATTATAATAATAATGCAACAGCCAGTGTGTTATTCAGATAAAATGGTAACTGTTTGTTTTATGGAGGCCCATAGGACACTTCATGTTTCTAGCCTATAAAATATGTCATTAATGCTGTGCTTGCTGGAGCCATTTATGCATTTTACAGCATAAATTTGCGGTGCAAAAGGGCAGAAATCACACTAGTGACAGATGAAGGGCAGCTGTGGTGGCAACGTCCCTTTATCAAATGATGCAAATGCCCAACTGTGGCTAAGGCACTTGATTAGGCACCAGGGGGCCCAATCAGGGTTCTGGATCTTGCCCGCTCCCTAGGTGATTGGCTAATAAGAAATGCATGAAAAGGTACAGACACAGCATGTGGCAAGAGAGACTGCACATTCTGGATGGTTCTGCATCTCAGCACCTACCGGTGACACCTGGAGACTGCTGATGAAGCGAACAAACGGACAAAAAAAAAAATGCAATCGCAAACAAAACATAATGAAATCAGACTTTCATATTTTAGAGTTGCATGTAAGCTTTGCATTGAAAAACTGTAGCAGTGAGCACAAGAAAACAACA